>CAHIKZ030004270.1:0-67500 GCA_903632075.3 Acanthosepion pharaonis
TTCAGGTGTTGATTGAAATGCTTGCAATTACGTTGTACATGAAACTACTGACCGCTGAGGAAAATGAATATTTATTATAAATATATAATCTAGACGACTGTTATTCTACATCGAGCACTATTTATTTAGCCATATATATATATATATATTTATATATATATATATATATATATATATATATATATATGTGTGTGTGTGCGTGTATGGATAAATAGAAAGTTTTTTTAGACGTCTGGTATCACCAGGAATGTGTAGTTACGTATGCGTGACATTTTTAGTAAGATTCAAACCACTTTGCATTTACACTAAATATGAATCTGCCTGAATGATATTGATCCCTAAAGTAAAATAATTTAATGATAACATGTGTTTAACTGGAAATATATAAGTAATTCGTTTTTCATCATTATCCATTAGTATGGTTTTTAACTAAACTGAACAATTATTTTAATTTTCATCATTCACCTTACGCAAGTCAATAAAGTGTGAAAGATCATAAGGTATTTTTATTGTTATGTCTTTGCCATCTCTCTGCGTAGTAGTAATCGTAGTGCCGTTCTCAATATCCTGAATAGTAACTGGATTTGCTAAGCACAGCCCGCCCATGTTCGCCAGTTGTTCTCTATTTATACTTGTATATATAATTTGCATACGATACTACAGTTATAAAGTAGAAGGGAGGACAATAAATGAACAGGTTAAAAAAGACCGTGAATATCAACTGAAGTTGCTTAACGATTAACGAAACTGGAAAGAATTTCGCCTGCGCGAAATGCGAGGGCAGTGATTATCAGAATAGAACGTTACGCTTACATATAGAGATATCAATAGTCAAGTAATGAGACCGAGTTACCCATCTTGGGCTAAGCTTAAACTCATAAAGCCTGTGTCCCAATAGGAAATCTCAATATGTTATGATAATCGAAATCTGAAAAATTTGAGTCAGGTTAATTAATTGATAAAATATACTATTTAATAGTACAAAAAAAATTAACAAAAAACAAACAAAAAAACAAAATGAACAAAAAACCTTGCAAACCTAAAACAGGTTCTCGTTATTATTATTATTATTATTATTATTATTATTATTATTACTATTTCTTCCCTGAGTTTCTGTTTTAAACTCCTTTCTTTCCGGGTTTCAACAAGAGACTTAATGACAGAAATAGTTTCATGACATTTTACACTGTCCATTTTTGTAAAAGAAAACAAAAACAAAAACTACAATCACATACATTTTATATACATAAACCTCTTAGTAATTTGTGAGCTGTACCTATGAGTACAATCTGTTGGTATTTTTAAGGCATGGGCTACCAGGAATTCTTTCAATGAATCTGTTGGAAACTTTTCTAATCAATTCGAGTGCTGCAAATGGAATTACTGAAGTCCTCATGTGCCATTATTATTTTTACTGTTATTAGTATTACTATTATTTATTTCCTTTGATTTCTGTTCTGTACTCATTTCTCTCCTGGTCCGGGCCAAAGAGATAGGATCAAAAATGACATCATGATATTTTCCACTAAGCAATTTAAAAAAAAAAGATATATTTTACATAGAAAGCCTGCATAGTGTGGGATTTACTCGTGAGATGTATTTTTTTTTTGTGTGTTTCATGGGTTGTTGTGGTAGGATCCACCTAATTTGCATAGTGGAGTACCGACCATATAAATATGGTTGGTACCGGGAAGACGGGGGAGGAATCAAGAGATTCACTCCAGAGACTCTGCCCGACTGCGACTAAGTCAACACATTCTCCAGGAACGGTCTTACCAGGAATATACAAAAGACTATATGTAAATATTGTGTACACTTTCTTGTTTCAATACATTTTGTTCTAAGTACATTTTGTGTTGTATTATTATTCCATGCATTAGTCAAGTTTCAACATGGGTAGACAGGGATCTCTGCATTAAGTTTATTGGAAGATTTTTCCAATCAATCCGAGGGCTCAAACTACAACTGGAATTATTGGTGTTCTCATGTGACACATTTTTAAGATTTCGATTACAAGGTCCTTGTATTTTAATAGCTTTTTTAAAGAGCTTCAAAGATACATTGGAGTCTGCAGGATTTCCGATATCAATAAAGAAGTATAGAAGTCTGGGCGATTAGTTTCAATCGTTCTCTCTGTGTTTATTGTAAAGTCCCACAGACTTTTCATAGGTCCTATCTATGTAATCGGGTCTAGTTTCTGTCCTAACAATTTCCTACAGTTTACTTTCCGTAAATGTTGCAGATCTTCCACTGTAGATTTTGGCACATTATCTATCAAGTCCAGCTCTATATTCAGTGGGTGTCAATACCGTGCAACCTGATACAAGATGTTCAATTGTTTCTTTATCAGAGAATCTGCATTTTGGCTAACAATATTTCAGTATGTGTGCTTGGTAATTTCTAGTGAGCAAGCATTGTTCTTGTGCATCAAGAATAAAATCTTCGGTTTCAGCTTTTAACCTTGCACTACGTGACCACTGATAGGTACGGGGTTTGTCTGCATTAGCTTGTTTGGTACGGACAGAGTATTGACCCTAAAACGGTTGATCATGCCATCTGGTCGGTTGCGTTTGCCTTTGTTTTCTTTTATTAAGTATTTTGCAGCTTCAGTCGATGTATTGTGATTTACTTGTATTTCTTCACCCATCTGAATCTCCATTTTGAAATTGTTGGCTTCTTTTATTACTGAATAAAATCGTTTACTACATTCAAATTATTTGACACAGATCATCATCCCGTCTTCTGTAGTCTTCAGGAATCTTTGAAAGTCAATTGTAGTTTTGTAAGATAGTACTAATTGAACTAATTATCTGCCTTCTTCGGATCTTATAACATAGAGATGATCAACATAAGTTTTAGGGATTATGCATGCGATGGCATGCTAGAATCTTTTTCGTTCTGGTGTCCATTCACTTAATACCATCTATCGTCCAGTTAAGGATGTTGAAACGTTGTTGCACCATAGGGACATCCAAGGTGTTTATGGCTGATATTTTGTTTCATGAATTAAGCTTGGTATTCAGTACCAAACGTACACGTCTTTCTTACCATCTCCTTCATTTGGCTATGATGTATTCCATCTCCTTCGCTAATTCCTGGGTACGTATATGCTTCTTCTTGTTCCAGTTCCCTAATCCTTCCGATAAAAACTGAATCTATTGTGTGAGTTTCTGTAATTCTCACTTTCTTGAATGTTACTTCATTACCCAATATCCTGCTAATCTCGATCGTCAGATCCTTGTATTTGGATAGTTTTTCGATAATTTACATGGAGCTCTTTATCTCAGATGGTACTGCTATGTCAATAAGCATACACATGCTAAATTTCTTGTCTTTTATAATAATATCAGATCTGTTGGCTTTTATTCCCTTGTCCGTTTGAAGAGGCATGTTCCGGTGGATAGTTACATCGTTATTTTGGGTAACTGGGTCAGATTGATGTTCATACCATCTCTCAGTGGTTCGATTTTGTGCTTCTTGCATATCTTCCAGTGCACATAAGTCGCTACCATGTTATGCCTGTGGGTATATTCATTTTTTGCTACTTCTGGACATATTGGAATAATATGGTCAACAGTTTTATCATATTTTCAACAGAACCTACATTTCAGGTTCCATCCTTGATTTGGTGACAATGACAGGATCTGGTTGCGAGGCTTTCGTCCTGAGCGGCAATAATTAGGTCTTCCTAATATTATTATTATTATTAAACAAAATAATTGACGTAAAACTTCCAATATTTTTTAACTGTTAAGAGAAATCGCGTTTTAAAAAATGATAAATTAAAGAAAAAGAATAGAAAAACACTGTGTTTTGAAAATGTTAAACTGTATTTAAACAGAATGTCTCTCTTATTCTAGTTATATTCTAAATTATTTTTTCAATTAAATATATATATATAAAAATACAAAATATAAGCATTTGTATAATTGTATAATAAGTTTTAGTACTCATAGAGTGATTGCGGCACAAGGTCGAAAAATTGGGGAGTCTAGTCAAGGTTGGTCATCACTAGCTACCTTATACCTAGCTAATCGGATTCACGATACATTCATTAGTTACAATATAATCATTCACCATAGGAATACCTCCGTCACCATTCGCACCTTCATACACCAAAATAGATCATACACACTGGGCACCACCTGGAAAAAATATCACCTCATGACTTAAAAATCCCAATATGTGCAATTATATATATGTATATATATATATATATATATATAATTATTTTTTATAAAAAAAAAATTATAACATAAATATGATATAATATCACTACAAAAATAGCCATTTTGTTTCAACACCCTCGGTGTCTTATCAAGTGACATTCAACATCATTACTTGATAAGACATCGAGGGTGTCGAAACAAAATGGCTATTTTTGTAGTGATTTTAGAGCATATTTATGTCATAACTTTTTTCTTTATAAAAAATAATTATATCTGCTCTACTTTGTATTGAGCACTCTTTTAAGAATAGGAATCGTTGGTTATTGGAATTCATTCCGCATACACCAATTATATATATATATATATATATATATATATATATATATATATATATATATTGCTCGTCATCTTTTAGACACTCTAACGTACGGATGCAGGTTGTTCTGAATTGTACGGTCGTTCATTGAACAAGTCTGCACAACAAAATCTCTGAAACTGACTGGAGACGCTCCGACAGGATTTGGGTCTGTTATGGTCCGGTTCCTTGTACCACGGTGATCGTCCAGGGTAGAACCAATAAAGAAGAACTCGAACACGTGTATGGAATAACACAGATATATTACAAACAGGAATATATACAGAGAAGTAGAAAGTGTTAGTACGAACTATCAGATTTGGTAGTAATTGTCTGAATGCGACTCTTTTTCGGACTGCCTCTGAGTCGACGGACTGACTCGCTCTGACTGACTGACAGACTCCTGACGGACTTCTGACGAATCTCACTGGAGACTTCAGACTGAACTCCCTGCTTCCTCTTGAGGCGCAGTAATTATTACGTATGGAACAACATAAGAGGGTCATAATCTTAAATTCTGTGTTTAGCACTGCTATGAGCCTGTTGTTATCTAAATCACGCCCAACACAGTTAACCTTTTTTAACAGCGTGATCACTCTTCTGGAGATCAAGTCTAGGACGGGCCCTTACTGGAATCAGTTGCTGGACACGGCAGTCAAAATCAGGACAAAGATGTGCGACAGCCTCAAGTAAAATTCATAGAGTAAGCCATCAAGTCCCGGAGATTTGCCTCTGATGACCCTCTTCAATGCCTTGTAAACGTCGCTCTCCGTGATCTCACCCTCGCAGCCTCTCCGCTTCAGTCGGCGAAATCTGAGTAAAGCCAGCCAAAGAGCTGCGAAACTTTTCGTTATACAGTTTAGGCTAAATGGTAAAAAGGCTCACGAAATGCCGCTGAAACCACTCGCACATCGGCTGACCTCAGATCAAGCCCCTCTGGGTATCAACAAGACGAATGTAAAAAACGGAACCTCAATGGATGTCTTCGTTGTTCAGTTCTGTTATTCACAGCTTCGCTAGACATCTTATGCCTAACTACCTGACACTGGTAGCGCTCACTAGCTGAGCGCCGCAAGGCCTCCCTAGCTAGATCTATCTCTAGGGGACTTCACCAAGCCACGGCCCGGGAAAGACTATCTTTAAGAGTCATCACTTTGTTATCATTATCTAATGCGAGGCGCTGGCTAAATTCGACGGTTAACGACCTAATCCTATCCTTCAGTCTCTCCCACCACCTATTCCCGTTAACCTACCCCCCACCGCCACTACCCACTGCACGACACTAATCAGCCGTTGCCAGAGGTCCTGCCTGTCCAGCAGAGAGCGGATTGAACTTCCAGCAGTCAGTCTAGAGTCTAATGGTAGACGGCCAACTACCTGTCCACCTCCACATCTTCCCCTCTGGGTGATCGACCCGGTATCTATTGACGAGACCAAATTGGCCGATTAGATCAACTAAGCTACGATCGTCCGACTTCCTGTTAGTTCCCCGCCCACAATCTAACTTGGGATCTAGGACGGCATTCCAGTTCACCGATAAGACTAGGCGCGACGAATCCACTAGGAATGACCTAAGCTGACGCACAGTAAATGGTTTCATTTAGGCAAACGACTGAATATATTTACTCCAATCATGTTTATCTTAGTTATTTAGTCAGTGACATCTACGTTCAGTCAATTATGTGAAATGCGTGATACACGCTTAGGCAATCATGTATCTTTCAATACATGACTGACGATTTTTTCCCGCAGTAGGTTGCCATTTCTTGCTGCGGTAGTCCAGTTGCCATCCAAGACTATAGAACCCGATCTGTCCTGTTATTTACCAATAGCTGGGGGGGGGGGAGGAGAAGCGGATTCATACGCCCCCAAGTGTATTAGCACGTAAGTGAATGTGAGTGATTCGACTGGAATTTGAACTCGGCTCTCGGATTTCTCATTCCAAGCTGCTATCCATTACTCCACCGTGCTCCACTACTCATTAATAGAAGGTAATAAATAAATTTAAAAAAAAAAAAATTTGTTCACCATCATTGAGTAATTGCAACTTTTGCATAACGTAAACGAATCTGGTCAAGGAAAACGTCCAATAGTTTATATATATATATATATATATATAATATATATATATATATATATATATATATATATATATATATATATATATATAAACGGATCGTCACGGGAAAGTAAGCCTCGCATTAGATAGGGATAACAAAGTGAAAACTCTTAAAGATAGTCTCTCCCGGGCCCTGGTTTGGTGGAGTCCCCTAGAGCCTTACTTTCCCTGACGATCCGTTCAGGTGAAACCTAGGTAGGTCTGTCTGGCTCACTAGGTGTATCTTGGTCTACTCTACGGTTGTATTGAGCGCTTTTGTTAGTTAGTTGTTTTTTATTCGGGTTTTTTTCTTTGGGCTTCAGACCTGCATCTGTGCGATTTTTTTGTCGGCAGAATTTCATGTTTGTAACTCTTTCTTTTTTTAAAACCTTTTTTTTCCCTCGAGATTGATTTCATTATTAGCAAATCAAAGTTCAAGGGTTTTTCAAAACGAGTCTAGTTATCTATATATATATATATATATATATATATATATATATATATATATATATATATATATATATATATTACGTTCTAACCTAGAATAGGCTGGCATAAATCGTTATCACCTGTGTCGTGTACTGTAGGTCAGCACCTTCAAAGTATTAGGAGTTTCTATCATTACAGTTATTATTGGCTAGAAAAACATTTCGATAAATTCAAGACATTTATCTCGGTCAGACTGGTAAACATATTTCAAATGTTTCTTCTTTCCTGAATGGTCCCATTAAACACCTGATGCATGTAACGAACGTTCCATTTAACCAGAATCTACTGTGAAAGCACATTTTCTCACAATATTCTTTATTCCGCAGTGCCAAATCCACTTCGATTTGGCACGAGCGAAAATACTTAGAACAATAGAGTTCTGAAATTGTGGCAGAGTGAAAATTGAATTAGAATATGTCGAACAAAAATAGTAAAATTCGTAATTGTTAGTGATTATGTACATTCCTATTGCCAAATCGATAATATTTATACTGAATCATGATCTTTGTATGAACTGACGTTTCCGGCCAAGTCGTGTCATACGTGATTTTAGTATGAACGTAAATACGAAGGCGTTTATTACTTATTCCTTTCAGAATAAAGCCACTTTTTTCTCTCTCTCTCTCTATAACTCTATCTCTCTCTAACTCTCTCTCTCTCCTGATATATACAGGATGCGATGGGTAAATTGTCACCACTGTATTTTTTTTCATTTTGCGCATGCGCGTTTTATGTTTTTGATTTTGTCGACTGCACAATATAGTATTATCAGTCGGGTACCCTCAATAAGAAAAAGATCACCATGACGCAATTCACTCCGCCAGAAACTTGGGAAAGGTATGCTATACTGCTTGGTATTCGGACTGGATACTTCAATACAGAAATTTCAAAATGTTTGGCGCTCAACGTGAGGACAGATCAGAGGATTCAGAAAGAGTTAGTTACGTCTAATGGTGATTACAGATACAGATACAGTTACTCAGAAAACTTACTCTAAAATAGTTCTGATAAGGGAGAAAACCCCACATTTTTTGGTGCGAAATTCTACATGAAATACCTTGAGGATGTAACGATGTCCTGGAGCAAGAGGGTGACAGCTGGAAGAGATTATGTTTGGCAACATAAATCTGCACCATTATACACAAACAGGAGAAACTAATCATGGCTGTCAGACAATTTCTGCGACCATGTAACCCCTTATATCTGGCCATCTAACTCCCGGGACTGCAATCCCCTTAAATATTATGTGTAGGTCGCAGTTGTTAAAGAACAACAAAACTCATTGTAACTCCAAAGATGAAATGATGGTAAGGATTATCGCAGCATTCGCCAACTTAAACAGGGGGACAATGTAGAAGAATTGAAGGAGATTCCTAAGTCGTCTGCAAATTGGTGATTTTTTATTGAATAGACTTACTCTATTTGAAGACATTATTTTGAAACTTTGGTAAATTTATAAATTAAATTGAGTGATAAGCGTTATTTCCATTTTTGCGTAATTCATGCGACAATTTATCCATCGCAACTTGTATGTATGTGTAGATGTATGCATGTATAAATTGATGTGTGTATACATACATATATATGTGTGAACATGCGCGCACATACACACACAAACACACACACACACATATATATATGTGTGTGTGTGTGTGTAGGTTTGTGGTTGTGTGTGCTCCGATGCGTGCCGCATTTTATATATGCATAAGAATAAATTTTCGATATAACTGTTCGTTCCCCTATGCTAATTAATTCTGTCCCACTTTAATACGTAGTATGCAAGCACACGCATGTACGCCCCGCGCTGGCGTACACACACACACACACACACACACACACACACACACACACACACACATATATATATATATATATATATATATATATATATATATAAATATTGTCAACCACTGATAGACTATTTCGCAGCTCATCAATGTGTCTAGTCAACGGATTGGCTAAAGCCAGGACCGAAACCCAGGACCGAAACACGACTGATCTGGTATCAGTCGGAGCTTTGCCCCTAAGACAGGGATGAAGGTCAATTTAGACATATAGTATATATATATATATATATATATATATATATATATATATATATATATATATATATATATATATATATATATATATATAAACGTACTAAATGTATATATATAAACGTATATATATAAACGTACTAAATTAATTCATAAATGTTCATGCGACTTTCCTGATTCTCTGACTTAAAAGGTTAGAATCAAATTCTCACCAATGCGAGATGTTTGATAATTAAATTTCACTTATCATTTCCCATAATTACTGATATTCAATGCGAAGGAAACGCTATTCTTTGTAGCTAAAAAAATAAAAATCTTAGAGCGATAAAGTTTCATTAGAAGTGCCAAAATATTTAAATTATAACCATTTAAGTATTATAATTATTATGTCATTCGTAATATACAAGTGTCTCGATAATCTATATTTTTATTTTTAAATTAATTGATTAATTCTAGATTCAATATATCTATATATTTTCAGCAAATATCAAACGTATTTTCACATCAAATTGTGACTATATTTATTGCATATTGCAAGAACTTAATAATTATTGTTAATGTTTATTGCAATATAAATATGAAGGTTATTTACTTGTTTTATTTTATTTTCTTTTGCTTTGATTTTTAATTTAAAATTTATCTATATTTCTGAGATGAGATATTTTAGCTATTTACACTATTTACATTGTTCGGATTATTGTCCTCGTCAGGATTCTCATATTTATGACGTTTCTACCGTTTTACGTCCTGGCCTTCTTCAGGTGGTATAAGTTGGAATTTCAAACCGAACCTTTTATTTCGTATCTTAGTAACTCAACTCAACAAGTTTTTGTTCACCTCTGCTGTGACCAGGTATTGAAGTGACAACTTTTTTGTTCAAGTAAATAGATTACTTCACCTAACGCTTTTATCCACTGAGCCCGGTGTTCGGTTGGAAGACAGCAGGTGTAAGAAAAGTCGTCAATACAATAAAGATCTATACACTACTGTGAGAACTTTTGTATATATATAAATATATATATATATAGGGACAAGTTTCATTGAAAAATTTAGACAAGTTTTGTCTAAATATTATGTTTGGAGATTAGCATTTAACGTTTTAAAATTTAAGCGATAACGCCTCTTTTTGATACGAATATATTTGTATATGAATTTGAAATTATGATTAGCGTTCAAAATGATAAAAAATATAATTAAAATAATTTTAATAAGAAGTAGATAAATATAAAAAATTATAATATATATATATATATATATATATATATATATATATATATATATATATATATAGAGAGAGAGAGAGAGAGAGAGAAAGAGATAATCAGAGAAAGTGGGAGAGAGAGAGGAAATTATCTTGTTTGCAATCTTTAACCTTTTCAAAGAATATTATTAATTATGCATTAATAGTAATTATGCATTAATATTACAAAAGAAAAAGTATCAAATGGAATAATCCATTCAATATGTCTTTCAGATTGAACAGGACATCGAAAACCTGCTGAAGTCTTAACTACAACATTATTCAATACCTTGACGTATTCCTCTGCAATGGCATCTTTTAGGGTATTGATGATGGGATAGCTACTCTTATTGAAGTCCTTCGACAAATAAAAAATAACATTTATTAAACCAGCTGGTTTGTGTACAGGATGGAAATTGCCCTGAATACATATTGCTAGTATGCAATCAGAGATTTTATATTTTCGTATTATTTTGGTTTTTCTTGTTTTTTTTTTTTTTTATTCTGCATGCGCCAATTTAAATCCACGTATATTTCTCCTATGGGTAGGTGGCATTGATCCATGTTAAAAATTGGCACCTCTGGAGCGTGTCATATCTACCAGCACCGATATTTTATCAAGGTTCGAGGCTTTTTTTCCCACCAGATCTGACAACCCTCAGGACCATGATCTGGACTGAATGCGTCGGCCTCAACATACACTGAACATCAACTGTTAACTCTGTGTTTTTCCAGTCGCTTCAAAACTTCAAAACAGCCTCAATTGTTAATATTGTGCACGTCTGTGAATATTTTAACAATTGATTCATCAATCATCCTCCAGGATCCTTGTACGAAGGTCCATGGAACACATATTTAAGCACCAGATTGTCATACACAGTTTTTTTTTATGTTATTCTTGTCCAATATTAAGCATACCTTTTTTCAGGTACTTTTAATACTACCTTTTTATTTGATATCACATTCTTGTTTCCATTTCTTGCTGAATAATTTTGAGCAATTTTTTATACGAAGCATCTATGAATCTGGCTTTTTTATTTCACGGTGTTCCAAAAAAAATAGTCGCTTTTTAATACCTGATAGTATATTCATTGTTAAACACTTTAATAACATTATGTGTAATGTTTAGTGGAAAATTCTAATATAATTGTTAATATATCCTTCGTTTATTCACCTCACGCGCACACACACACACAGACACACACAGACACAGATATATATATATATATATATATATATATATATATATATAGAGAGAGAGAGAGAGAGAGTGAGAGATAAATAGATAGATAGATATATATAGATATATACTAAGAAATGAAAACCAACGGCTAACAGCCTCAGAAAATATCACCGTTGCTGTGCTTCGAGATCCTCGCTTTTGAAGAATATGTGAACTTGTATGCAGTTTACGAAATAAGCTGAAGTCTCGCATACGATAAAAACATAAAAAAAACAACTGTATGACGTTTTCGGATTGTTATACGCCGTAATCATCGGAAGAGTCCACATCATATATATATATATATATATATATATATATATATATATATATATATATATATATATATTCATGCACGTGTCATTAGATAATATAGACAAGTGTTTTCTATTTATTTTATGTAAATTTTTTTTGTAACGTCTGATAAGTTTAATAACATTATCGTTGAACGAAGAAAGAAATTCACAATATTGATCCATATTTTTTTTAATACAATCTAAGCTTTCGGCTTACTTAAGCCATTATCAAAGATTTCAATTACAACATATTAAACAATATACGGACACAACAGTGATGATAGTCTGTCATTGTTTACATAGATGATTTCTAAGCAACGATAAACACGCGCATATAAGACGCTAGAAGCGGAAATCGCACCGCATCTCATGACGTCACATATGACCGCACGAGAGTGGATTGTAGAAGTATGGGAAGCCGTTGGTATAAACCAATGGCTTCTGTTACCAATTACAGATATTTAAGAATATTTGTAGAGATGCCATATTGAGCAATAAAAATATTAAAAAAATAAAAAATTAAAATCTTCAGACACGCTGGGTTGTATATTAGTATTATTTAGTTTTTATTATTATTTCATGTAGATTTCTCGACTAGTTTCGGCCAACATAGACATTATGAGGAGAAAAAAAAACTGCTTTCTGGTAGTAGAGAACTACAGAAATGAATAAACTTTTGTCTGTAGTTTTCATTTTATGTTTTTTTTTTTAGTTTTTTTTAACATGAATTTTGGTGAGTCCTTGTGTTGTTCAAACAGTTTCTTTTAAGTTGTTATTTGGGATAAAAGCTGGATGGATTCATGCTGCTCTGAATTCCCTTGGTCATTTTGAAGGTTTTATTGGTTCCTGGAAAGGCGACGTGTCTCTGTTAAGTGTGCGTGAGCTATTTCGATCTTAGGGCATTAGTGAGTATGATGTGTGTGAGCGTGTATACTACTATGGGTGTGTGTTATCATTTGTCACATTAGTGAGTGAATGTGCATGATGTGTATAAGTGTGTATATTCCTGTGGGTGTGCGTATAAGTGTGAGGCCTCAACACCTCCATATCTGTCTTCTGTGGGTGAGAAATGTAGATAGGTCCTGTTTTGTGGGATTATATATTAATACTATAATACTATATATATATATATATATATATATATATATATATATATATATATATATATATATATATATATATATATATATATATGTGTGTGTGTGTGTGTGTGTGTGTGTGTGTGTGTGTGTGTGTGTGTTGGTGCTTCTACACACGAGGACCTCTTGGAAAGCTATGTTTCCGATTTTATTATATTATCTAACTACGACAGCGTGGTTAGTCGATGGTATGACAGTAATGGCTTGATTCTTTGAACCCTATCCCATATGTTACTTTCCGTAATAGGCAGTAGGTAAATGGATTGTATCTATAATATCTTATCTCTACTAACCTTCTAATAGTATATAATCGGAGAGAGTAATGGCAGTCACCACTCTGCCTAGTAAAATGGTATCTGTCATGGAAGTATGTACATTGCCATTGACGATTCAAGACGCAAGGGTGGGTTTGAGATAATCTGATAAAAAGAAAAAAATATTGAGGAGAGAGAGTAAAACATTAGAGGAATTAAGAAAAAAAAACAACGTTAAACATAAAAATGTCTTTAATGAAGGAATTAAGAAGACAAAATCAAAATGGATTGGAAAGCAAGACAAAATCAAAATGGATTGGAAAGCAAGCAGTCGAGATGGAGTCCCATAATTGATGTGTGCGTAGGAAGAAATAGCTAACATAAAAGTTACGGTTACATCTAGCCATTTCAACAGAAACAGGATGAGCCATTGCTGATAATATAGCACTGTGCTAAATAAAGGCTAGGTACTAAAGAGGATATCTCATAAGAACAATTTATCTTAAATTATTGATGCAAAATTCAACAACAGACATTCTTCAGCGTTGGCTTAACTTTTACGGAGAATAGGCAATGAACGTTAAGCAAGGGGCAAGTTTTAGCAGTTTAGAAAAAGGTTGCCTGTCAATTCCCAGACGGCCCTACACAGATCTGACCCTATTGAAACTGAATATAAATGTGTGACAGTGTACAAAATTTTCTTAATAGTCTAACTTATTCTTTAATTAAAACAGTTGCTGCTAATTATGTCCTTGTGCCTGCTATATACACAGTGGAAATGAACGGGTATTATTTTCGAAGCGTATCTTCACTCGTGCATGCCCGTAGACATGCATACATACACACACACACACACACACACTGGTATATGTTAAGATTAGAGAATATGTTAATAGCGTTTTCTTTCTGCCAATGTAATAGAAATACTCGTCTAGAGTAATGACCGTCTACTCACTGATAAAGAAGTTTCTTATGGCTTCCCAAATATGGTTTTGTGAAAGGATCCTTAGAATTCCATAGACTGTATTTGTCATCATCGATGTACCTTAGAATGAGATGGATACAAAATGGAAGCTTATAGAATCTGAAAGACGCGTTAGAACTTCCTGAGATTTTGAAAAAGGAAGGATTAGAAAATTTGACACTCGCGGAACGTATTGAAGATAATGATGACACAGTTATCCACCCAAGAAACTTGTGTAAATGGATGTCAGATCTAGGTGTGTGAAATATAGTAAAATACCAAGATTCGCTAAGGACTTCAAAGGAAAGGATATTGTAGAGATCCCTGATAAGGCGCATTGAAGTATAACCTAAATGAAACTCAGTTTTTTAAATAAATATTTAACTGCAATGCAGACAAGGTCTCCCTATTTCTGAGATTGGTGGAAAGAATTCCTCCTATTATTTATTCGGTTCTCGTGCAGACAACCTACACTTGGAAATACTTACATTCTTTAGAAAGTGTGGATACATACTGACAAATGTCTTTCTATATAACTTATATTATAATAGTTGATTAAATGGAGCATGCCGATCGATATTCTAAAGATTTTTTTTCAGAGACGAATCTTCAAGAAAATTAAAAGACTCTCGCCTCTCTTTGTGACCTTAAAGTAAGTCATTTTCTACCATTCGACAAACCAGCAACGTAATATATAAGGAGATCAATACTGTAATCAATAGTTTAGCTAGTTGCCAGTAGAAACGGATTGACTAAAGGAAATGAAGAGAAATAAAGAAAAGTCAATGTCTGAAATTAATTTTGAAAAGACGGAAAGGAAAACCTCACGAGGCTTTAATCACTGATCGAAATATGGAGACAAGTTAAGAAAGAAGGAAAGAATTAAAGAAGAACAGTTTAACCGAATGAATAAAAGGTTAAGAACGATAAAATACATTAAATGAGATCGTAACCCAGAGTGAAAGAAACAGAAAAAAAAAAGAAAAAATCCTTCATGAAACTGTAATAACTGATCGAAAGATGGAGACCGGATAAGAAAGAAAAAATAACATAAATATTATTGTAACCTGGAGTGAAAGAAAGAAAGAAAGAAAGAAAGAAAGAAAGAAAGAAAGAAAGAAAGAAAGAAAACAACAAAAAAAAACAGCAAAAGAAAAAAACTAAGAAAAAGCTTTTCTTCCCGACTGATCGAAAAATGAAGGTATTAGAAATGGAGTGTGAGAAACAGGAAATACATTAAATAAGATCGTAAACAAGAAAGAAAGAAAAAAAAAACAAAGAAAGAAAAAAGGAAGTAAGAAATAAAAAAAACGAAAGAAAGACTGGAAGAAAGAAGGAAAGAAAGAGTGAATGAAATATGTAAATAAAGAAAGAATGAAAGAAAGCCACCCCCACAAAAAAAACGACGAAAAAAAACATTTTAATAGAATTTCATGACTGAGCCATATTAAAGATTGTAAGAAGAAGTGAACTTGTTAAATGCATCGTAATAAAAACTGAAACAAATGAATGAAAAAAGAATAACAGTCAAAAGACAAAAGAAAGAAAAATCCATAAAAAATAAAAGAAATAAAAACTACTAGCAAAAAAAAATGAAAGGTAAAAAGAAAAGAAACTCAATGGTAAAGAGTGATTAATAAAAAAAAAGAAAAATAACTAAACGAACAATAAAAAAAACATTTTGTATAGTGTATGCAAACCAATGAAAGACAATAATGTAATTTAGAAAAGCTTGCTAAAGAAAGAATAAATGAATGAAAGAAAGAACAATAAGAAAAAGGAACATGAAGCAAAAAGAAAAGATGAAAACAAACGTCTCTAAAATAATGTAAAAAGAATAGAAAATAGTAAACGCATGACCTATAAGATTCAATCAAAAGTATGAGGAATGCAAAACTAAAAGTAAGAAAAAAGAAAATATGGATTGAATGAAAATGAAAGGCGAGCAGAAATGAGAAAAAAAACATTTTACAGAAATAAGAAAATCAGTAAAGTTGTAAATTGTAGTAAAGTAAATGTAGGAAATATAGAAAAGTCTGAAGTAAATTGCAGTTATATAAAAAATACAAGTTCACACAGAATGAAAGAAGAAATGAATATAAGAAAAATGTAAGCAAATTTGGATGAATCTTCAATAAAAAAGATAAAAAAAAATCAAGTTAGGAATAAATATTGCAGATATCTTAACGAATAAAAATGTGAAAATTACTAAATATGTGAAAGGATCAATCAAAGATGAAAGAAAAAATATTTTGGAAGACCAAGGAGAATAAATTTATATTATATCAAAAAATCAATTAATAAAGATGAATAGCTAAAGAATGACTCCTAAAATGAAAAATGATCGAAACTTTATGATTCATAAAATGAAAACGATAAAAAAGCGATAACTCCTACAATGTAGAATGATGGAATAAATGACTCATAAAAATGGAGAATGATCGAAATGTGATAACTCCTAAAGAGAGGAAAGTTCGTAAATGAATAACTGCTAAAACGGCGAATGATCGTAAATGAATGACTTCTGAAATAAAGAATGATAAATGAATGATCCTAAACAGAAGAAAAGATAGAAATATATTCCACATAAAATGAAGTACAATCGATAATGAATTATTCCTAAAATGAAAATGATCGAAAAAGAATGACTCTTAAATGAAAAATATCGAAAATTAAGAACTCCTAAAACAAATAATGATCACAAATGAATGACTCCTGAAAAGAAAAATGATCAAATATTCTAAATATAAAGTATAAAATAATACTGAGAAAGATATCGAAGGAAATAAATTGAATAATTCACGAACACAGATATAAACGAGAAATTGGTTACAATAATTTAGGAAATAGTTTAGACTTGAAAAATGGTTTCATGTGCGCACACACACATATACATACATATTCCTTTTTATTCTACTTACAACCACATTAAGTACATCGGTCCAATCGGTGGTTGTACTACACAGGGAGGTGCAGGTTTGATCGCTACCGGAAAACTCATACACTTTACGAAGATTTCCAGAACGCACAGGATTATAAACACAACGCATATTATTTAATAAGAAAAAGTAAATCTAACACACACGCACGCACACACACACACACACGCACGCACACACACACACACACATATATATATATATATATATATATATATATATATATATATATATATATATATATATATATAGGTTTTTTCAAAAATATTGTTAAAAATTTGGTGGCGGATTCCTGACAACAAAAGTTCATAAAAAACTATGATGCAAATTCTTTTTTTTGATTCATTATATTTAAAGAAAAGTTACGGAACATGGCACTGTGTTGCCATCTAGACTATGTTACATTTGTTATACGTTTACATTAATGGCTACTCTGCCTTCGCCGTTTAACGTGTGTAGTAATGAGTTAACTGAGAAGTGTTCCGCTCAACAATCACAGGTTATTCAAATACGCACTGTATATATTTATATCACGTACTATATATATATATATATATATATATATATATATATATATATATATATGTGTGTGTGTGTGCATGTTTATATATATTTTTACATATATATATATATATATATATATATATATATATATATATATGCATATTGAAAAGAAGAGCGGTACCACAAACATTTTTGGTTGTAAGAAAATATTATGCTTTATCTTTCCATAATTTTGCTACACGGGTTTCTGCTCGCGACCATCTTCAGCAAAAGGGCGGAGATTTCCACCTATTATTAAAATAATAAATTTTATTCCTTTATGTTTTTCGATGTTAAATATTCCCGATATGAAACATTCTCTGTCTTTGTGTTAGCAATCCGAATTTCTTGAATATATATATATATATATATATATATATATATATATATATATATATATATATATACATACATACATGCATATATGTATGTGTGTGCGCGGGGGGGGGGTCGTGTGCGCGCTGTTTGTGTTTGTGTGACAGCATGCACCTGCTAATTATTTTGAGACGGGTACAAATGCACAAATAGAGGCACAAATGAAAAGAGTACTAAAATGTTACTTAATATCGGTCCTCCTATATAGCAATGCTGGACAATCTCCTCAGAGATGAAGAAAAGACTAGAGGCAAGGGAAATATCGTTCTTCAGAAGGTTGATGAGAACACCATGAACATAACTACGATGTCTTGGAGAAAATGTAAAAATATGGACACATATAACCAGAAAGCGAAAATTGAAATTCCTACAACACATAACACGGATAAAGAAATGTGAGAATATAACGCTTGAAGGACATACTGAATAGATGTGAAACAGATGAAATCTCCGAATAATCCATCTAGCAAGCATTTTTAAATGGTTGGCAGAACAGATATTAGGATAGATAATAAACAGACACACCTCACTAAGAGCTACAAATTACATGAAGTCATGTAGAACTATGAACAAATCTTTAAGCAACAAAGTACTATGACGAAAATTAAACTTTCCTGGTTTTATAACGGAGTCTGCAAGTATCGAAATATTCTAAAATCAGCGTATTCTAAGCATTGCCGACAATTCGAAAGTTTAAATAGATGAAAACATATATTTCACATAGAACAATAATTTGGATTCAAATTATTACGTTAATAATCTGCAAATAAATGTGAAAATATCCCACAGAAAAATAAAGACGTAATTATAAAGTTTATTTCAAATGAAGCTATTAATATGAAGTGCTTAAAACTTTGAACAAAATCGGAAAAATATAGGGTAAACGAAATACAACAACGAAAAGAGAATATACAATAAGTTGGATAATATGCAAAGAGCTACCATTGAAAACACCAAGGAAATAAGTGTGGTTGAAGAAGAAACCTGGGAAAGGTAAACATTCTCAAATTTAAAAGAGACGTTAAGACAAATATATAAAAGAAATGAACCAAAAACGGAAGAAAAACATCAATATGAGTATAAAACCTCACCAGAACAATAAATCGTACAAAAATAATTAAGAATGGGAAAACGGTAAGAAAGATCCCTCCAATAAAAAAAAAATTAATGCTAAGCTTTTAAATAAGAAAAAAAGTCTCTTCCTGAGTTGTTCTGCATGATAAAAAGAAAAAAGATGAAAGTAATGTGAAAAGGGAAAAAAAGGAAGTAAAATAACACTATCAATTTCTGAAGAAAGAAAAAAATAATCAAAATGGGTATATAAAGCAATCGAAAAAAAATATCGCTTAAATAAGGGAAGCTCGTGACTAAAATGAATAAAATCTAAAGAAAAAAAAGGCTAAATGATTTTAATAATGAACGTACTGAATTTCAAATGAGTACTCGGCAATGCGCAAGGGAGAAAAACAGATTTAAAAAGTGAATAATTGGTTAAAGTTACGAAGTGATAAATAAATTAAAAAAGAATGAAGACAGTAGGGAATTTGTTCTGGTGACAAGATGGCTACTTTAATTTTTTTTGTAAAGGCTTGATCGTGAGTGTGACACATTTAACATGAATTAAGACTCCATATTCTTTTTTATGGAAAACTGACAAGAACAATGAATAAATGTTACTAGCCTTTGTTACCGCGAACTATTTATACGTTTGCGAGTGATCCAATGCTGTCAACACTACAAATACTTCGACAGTAAAAAAAAACAATATCACATGCAGTGAGCATAAATAAGTTGATAGGAGCCAAACTAATGAAGAGAATCCGGGTGAATAGAGTGCGAAGAAGAGGCAGACCAAAATGTAGACAAGAACACTGGCATTGTCAAGGGACTGGAAGAAGTAATGCCATATTGATAATTAAAATTATATAAAAGTTAGCAATACGAATGTAGATGAATGTACACTCACGTTTTATTGATTACGCGAAAGCATTTGACAAGTTAAGGCGTAAGAACCTATTTCAATTGCTCGAGAAACTCGATCTATTTGGAAAAAATGTTAGAATAATCCAGAGAGCGTACCAGGATTTATAATCAGTGGATGAATCTCAAAAATATAAGACACGCAGAAGATACTGTTTTGATGGCTGACTCGGAAATAAATTTAAAGGAACTCCTTGACAGCGTGGTAAATGCGAACGAAAAAAAGTACTAACCATCGACAGCAAGAAGAGTGAAACTATGGTCATCAACAAGAGAACAAAAATACAAGATGCAAGATACAAATTTTAGATTTTAATCCATACCACAACCGTTTTAATCATCCCCAAAACAAAACTGATGAGTCGAACCTTAATGTGTAAATCCCGAGGTAGAATGAGATCGGAAATCAAACAAGAATATTGCGGATTTTTCAAGAACACCGCAATTAGCAGAAGATGCCTTCCAAAAAGCTAAGCAAAGCGATGAGAAACGTGTTCGTCAGAAATAAAATGAAATCAAACAAAACAGTGGTGGATTGCTATGTGGTATCCATCCTCTTATAAGGTAGTGAATGCTAGACATTCCACAGACGGATGCGGAGAAAACTGGAGGAAAGGGAAATGTTGTTCTACAGAACGATACTGAGAATTCCATGGACGGAGGGAAATCATAAAGTAAATGGTAACAAAAGGAACAAATATGCTCCAAATCAGTGTTGATGATGATCGATCTTTTGACGGTTTTATCAACATTTTGAAGATTAGTTAAAGATATTACTTTGATTATCATGAACTAAGGGTGCTTAATTGATATTAATGTGGTATGTTTCCTTCATCAAAAATAAAAAAAAATAAATATGAAAATTATAGTTTGTCTTAGTTCCATGAGTGTGCATCGATTTTCTATGAATTTTTATTGCGCCAAATTTAACTCAATAAGTACTTGACTGAAATCGATCTTTCTACGATTTTACATATCTTTGGCACATGAATTAAATTAATCCGCGGTTACTTAGCGATTAAAATATTTATTAAGCCCTTTCGTCAGCCAAGAAGTTCAAGAACAACATGCAAGCCACTCAGTCTAGCAAATGAAATATAAAATTTTAATTTAGTTTTGAAACTGAAATATAAAGTTCTAAATTTATGCCTTACTCATATTTTAAAAATTATCTTAATTTGTTAAAATAGTATAAGAACATTAATAATGCAACACTCTTTGGAATAAAACTAAAAACATCGAGAGATATAGCTTTTAGTGTTGTCTCTCTCTAATGAACACATTAGAGAGAGCCAACACTAAAAGCTATATCTCTCGTTATATCTCTAGTTATGTGGCATGCGTAATACACGCTTAGGCGATCATATATCTTTTGATACATGAATGATGAGGTAGATTTTTTTCATGCATTAGGTTGCCATTTTTTTCTGAGGTAGACAGTTGCCATCCAAGTCTATAGAACGAGGTCTGCTCAACTATTTACCCATAGCTGGGGGGAGAAGAAGAGGGTTCATACCTTTCCTCATGTTATTAGCACGTAAGTGAATGCGCTAATCTATGTTACGCTCCAGATTACGCATGATCCTTGACTCAATTGGAAAAAAATAATACAAGTTATTGTGATATGGCCTTTCATGTGCGGAAAATCTATATGTTATTTATTACATGAATATTTATTACATTCTATTTCACGTATACACCATTTTAGTATTTTAAAAGAGACTATGTCACTTTTCTTATAAAGGTTGCTCCAATAACTTGGACTGATTTTAAATAAAATTAAGTTTAAGCGTCTAATGATTATTTCTTTTTCCTTCAGATTTGGTGGATATTTGGGCGATATTATATTTTACACATAATTGCCATGACTTGCATAACATGATCCAATAAAGAAATAAATAAATTTTCAACAATAACACTGATCTAGTTACTGCTGATTTTGATCCGTCTTAATGAAACACCCTGATATATAATCCGTCTTAATGAAACACTATTTAATAATCTAGTTCATGTAGCGAAAAGTGCAGTATTGAAAAAAATTACTAGTAAATCCGTGTATGCTTATATAATATAATTCTATAAATATGGTATTTGCCCATGGAAAAAGGATGTACACTTCCATGTTCCCTCATTTACGAGTTAAATAAAATTGTGAACTTGATTCTACGCTTGAACAGCAATCTGACGGATGGAAAAGGCTGAATTCAAACAGGAGAGAAAGAAGCGAGAAGCGACTTAAATATAATTCGCAGAAACCATGCCAATTCATAGATCATAAAAAAGATTATTTTAAGGAGCAATGATCCCCTTTGTCATGAAAGAGCATGACATTTATAAAAAAAAAGAATAATTCTATTCAAGCAATGAAAAATCCAAACATATCTGCATATGCTATAAAAAAGTATATCTAATTTACTAAAATGCTGACAGATTTTTATTCACTGTGAAAATTCCATTGTTTAGCTATTCGAATTTTATCACGAATCATAATTCTTAATTCAAGGAGTCAATAAGCGCCAACTCAGTTCTAAAAACATGGAAATTCGACAATAGAATCGTTAAATATTTGAGCTTAAATTCTTTAACAAAATATGAAAGCTTAAAATCTTTAACAAAATATTTGAGCTTAAAAACTTTGACAGAATATTTGAGCTTAAAAGCTATAACAAATTATTTCAGCTTTACAATATTTGAGCTTAAAAGCATTAACAAAATATTTGAGCTTAAAAGTTTTAACCAATTATATGGGCTTAATATATTTGAGCTTAAAAGCTTTAGGAATTTATTTGAGCTTACAAACTTTAACAAATTATTTGAGCTTTAAAATATTTGAGCTTAAATGTTTTAACTAAGTATTTGAGCTTAAAGGCTTTAATAAAATATTGCAATAACAGCCGTAAGTATGAACACAGTTCATTTTTTGAAGATGTAAGAAAACACCGATTACAAATCGAAAAGTATTTTTCATTTTACTGAAACAGATGGTAAAAATGTTTTTACCACGTATATCTCCTCATATCTTTCATGATTTATTTTCTCAATCTAAACAATGTATCTTATATATCTTTTCCATCTCTCCTAGCGATCAAAATGGCATAGTCCATTGTGTGTCAGGTTATTGCAGAGCGTAACGTAGATTAGCGAATTCATTTACTTCCTAATAACATGGAGAAAGGTATGAATCCTCTTCTTCTCCCCCCAGATATGGGTAAATAGTAGGACAGACCTGGTTCTATAGACTTGGATGGCAACTGACTACCTCAGAAAAAAAATGGCAACCTAATGCGTGAAAAAATCTGTCTCGTCAGTCATGTATGAAAAGATACATGATCGCTTAAGCGTTTATTACGCATGACACATAACTGAGAGAATGTAGAAGTAACAGACTAAATAACCAAGAAAAGCATAAACCTACAGAATTATAGTATGACTAGTAGACCCGTGAACACTTAATATTTGTTATTTTAAGTTTCTGATGAATCTTAATTTAATGATTGAATATTAACCTTCCGAGATCACTCTTGGTATTTTTGTGTACCTTGGTGTACTAGTGAGCTAGCCAAAATAAGCTGACTCATTTTATAGTTCATCAATAGAAGTGTTAACCAATCAGAAGGCTCAAAATATTCAATGCGACGTGTATAAAGTCGGCCATATTTTTCTGAATATTCGTTGCCAGCCTTTCATATCGAAGACTGAAAAATCACGGAACCGCTGCTCGTGAGTGTTAATCTTTAATGCTGTTTTATTGAACAGATTACGTACTGCGCTGGATTATATATTCATAGACTTGGCGAACATGGTCAACAATCACGGACTATAAAATACCCCTGGAACTTCCACTGCATCAGCTTTAAATACTTGACCTTATCTACATTAACAGGAACTTAAAATAAATATAATTGAAGGTCATTATTTAAAGAAGCAAGAGGAAACAAATGAAAAGATTCCACATTAATAAGGTGTTATATTCCGTGATAATAGGAATATATACTTGAAGAACAAGGTGGATAAAATAAGTAAAGGTTTATTGTAAAAACCAGTACAATAAAAATAAAGGTAACAGTCATGCACAAGGTAATCGCAAGTCAATCCAGTAGTGAGTGTTAATATGGGAAGGTCAGTAGATCTTGCCTAAATCTGAGTCTACTCAATAGATCGCAGCAATGTCCTGTAGTCCGTTGACTTACAGACACTTATAGGCAGTTACCACCCATAGTGTAGTCACTCATGGGGTGACAGGTTATTCCATTACATCATAAGGTTTCAAATTTTAGAAAAGCCGGCATTAACTGCATGGAAACTTTATCGTCTCCACTATTTTCCTTTTATTTATTTATTTTTTCCCTAAAACAAAACAAATTTTCAGATACATATTTTTCTTCACTTTCTCGTTGTCATCTAAACGGAATAGTCCATTTATGAAGTAATGGATAGCACGTAACATACATGCTAACCATTTAACTAAGTAAGATATAGATATATAGGGTGACTGAAAAGTAAGTCCCTATTTTGTGTATGAGTGGTCAACCAGGAGTCCTGATTAAAAACCATGTGATATTTTCCTTTGCGGTTGATTAAAGGATCAAGTTTTCTATACCAAAACAAGACTTTGGAAGTGCGAATACAAGAAATTATATCTTTCATACCACAAGAGTTCCTGGTGAAATCAGTTGATGCGATTCTATGGCGGCTCGAGAAGTTTTTAACGAAATCTGATGCCCATATATAATTTTAAATAAAACGCAATGCTAAACGCTTTCCACTTATATCCATCTTTTTTAAAAAAGTATATTTATTAAATAAATTATAAGTATTTTAAAATGGGAAGTTACTTTTCAATCAGCCTGTAGATCTGTGTGTGGCCATTACTATATATTATTTTTATTTTGTAAAGGACTCATCCTATCGCAACATAAATATATTTTTGCAAAATAGTTAAAATCGTGTACCTACGATTTTGAGTAAAACATATTTCGTCTTTTCAGCAGCTGATGGAAAACAATGTTGATTAGGCGCTTACTCTTTTCGAAAAAAATAATAACACAAAAATATGAAAACTTCTATAGTTTTCTTCTTTCTTTTTGAAAAAAAAACATAAAGAAATAATTTTTGGAAAATAAATCAAGATTGTGTCATAATAAAAGCGATGTTTTTCGCAGTTGGATATTTTGATCCTAATGAAATGAAGCGTGCTCACAAAAACTGATGAAAAACCATTACGGAGAACATGCATGTGATCCTCCTCGTGTTTACGGATGTGTTCGACACGATATATGAACCCCAACAGAGTTGTAAGGACCAAGGATATTCTTTTCATAATTCGATCGCGCTAGCTCGCACATTCATTATTTTATCACGTCCACCATCTCATTCCCGCATCAAGATCGGAAATTCATTATGGAGGCGTTGTTTCATAACATAGCTGGTCAATGTAGATGGCTGCAGGTCGACCAACTCGCCTTGCAACATGGGTTGTTGTCCACAGTCGTAGATCACTCTCGAGTTCTTGTTTTGCTCAACAGAAAAACATATTCTTCGTTCGTGTAAGATTGTGGAAATATCAAGGATGGATCCATAGAGCTGTGGATTCGTTGGATATTGCCTACAACAGATGATAAATAAAGCTCTAGGCATCAGAGTGCCGGTTCCATCACGCTTAGAATAGGGAAATAGTTAATATCCTGGCAGTGGCACTATGCATTAAAACCACGTCTGCAGAGGCTTGAAAGAATTTGCGCTTGAGGTTGTCTGATAGATTAGCTTTCCAGATTACATCCATTCTATTTAAGGTCGTCCAGGCTTTACCTATGCAAATTTTAACATGCTTTTCAGTAGAATTTATTTCACTTCCTAGGTATATAAAAGAGTCGATGTGTTTTATTGATTCATCTGAGACAGTTTCTATTGATCCTTACTGGTCGAAGCCCATGCATTCAGTTAAAGAAGCATTGATATAGAGTCAAAGATCGTTGGCAGCATTTTGCTAGATGATGTAAGAGAACTGCGACATTGGAAATGGTGTCTGCAGTGATTGCTAGATTATCTTACTTATTATAAAACGCAGTTGGTGTGTGTGTGTGTGTTTGTGTGTGTGTACGTTTATATATTGGATCGGATTTCCTATATTTTTCAACTGATTTCAACAAAACTTCACAGGACCGCGTAAAATTACCTTGCCGTGGTTCTGAAAGCGCCAAAAAATTGGAAAAAACACAATTGTTTTTGCACGAAATCAATTTGAAAACACGATTCTATCACCAAAATGAAAGGGGGACAACTCATATCGAGTTATACTATTTATAAAACCCAGGTTGTTTGTGTGTTTATGCGTGTGTGTTACTTTATATATGGAATTGGATTTCCTACATTTTTCAACCGATTTCAACAAAACTTCACTTTTTTTTGGCAGCTAGTGTTTCTTATTGTCTTGCACACTTTTTTCTTTATTTTTACATTCAGAATGCTTTAAAAATTCCATTTACAAGACAATTGTTTATAATAAAATTCTATTCAATCGATAGACTCATAACGATTGAAAACAATGTTTTTGTTTGAGTTTGGGTTTGACCAATTCGTAATAAAAAAATAAAAAAAAATAATTAAGACATGCGTGTTCGTCAACCTTAAACAATAATCTTTGTCAATTTTATTTTTCAGTCTTTATGATGGTCGATACTTGATCTATCTCGTACTGTTACATCCCCGGGCAACGCCGGGCTCTACTTCTAGTAGTCAATATATGTCTTTTGTGTTCCTCATCCAAGCCACTATCCATTACTCCAACGTGCCTCCTATGCTATGGGTAAAATAGCAGGACAGACTGGGTCCTGTAGCCTTGGATTGCAAATGGTCTAGGAGAAGGACAACTCAAATTCAAAACCTGCGGAAGGTCGTTTGGGAACCTTGTGGCATTCGGTGCACCAGGTCTCTGTATTCTTCCCTTCAAAACGTGTGGATGGTCCTGCACGAGGCCTTCACCATTATAATCAAATCTCATGTGCCGGTGTTGGGCTGTCGGTTTTTTTGGAAACTGATCTGCTTGTCCCTCAAACGTCGAATCTCGACGGGAGAGTCGATTATATATATATATATATATATATATATATATGTAAAGGAATAAAGTTTTATTATCTATATATGAATGTTTGCTTTGTTTGTGTAGACAGGCGTCAGGTGTATGATATTCCGATTCAAGAAAAGAATCAATTTTTTTTTCGGAAAAAATTGATTTGATAGATAATTAAGACAATTCACTGGATTTATTGCCAATGTCATCTTCGACACGTTCAAAAACGGGATTGTTTTTGGCACGTTTGAAAAACAGCGTAAATAACATGTTTCGAAAGAAGCGCCAAACAATGAATCAATATGTAGAAAGCTACTTTTCTGCACGAAAATCTATCTTGGCTTTCTTAAAAGCTACTATTGGGAAATCATTTACATACATTGAAAGTTTATTGATTTTGCCTTGCTTAGAAAATGTCAGATTTATTATGAAATGCAATTTATTACCACCCTTTGAGTATGTGTTGAATGTTTTAATTTTATTTTCCTAGCGAGTGGTCTTAAAACAAACATTGTTATAATCATTATAATTTTTCGTACACTGTCGCCTGAACTGATCATTGCGAAATGTCTCCGAGCAGTTTTAACCGAATTACCGGCCATCTTGGCTATGGAAAGTTAAATGAAACAACTATGTCATATGCTTTATTGCTCGATTTTAAAATAATTGATTCACGGGGTACTTAAATACTTAAATTCTCGCCATTCAAATCTAAGGCATCTGAAGGCAGTACTGTTGTCTGTGATGCGCGTAAACAAGACTTAAGCACATTTAAATTCATTTTTATTGCTTTTCACATTTGCTGTCTCGTCTTAGAGGAATATTTATGCATGTTTTTAAAATTTTCCTTTCAGTTTTCGTATTTCTCCTTAAAATTTATGAACTGCTAAATGTTTAATAATGTTTTCCATCTTTTTTTGGCTATACAGAACACTGTGTTTTGGACATTATTTATTCTAGCCGCAATGTTGCAATATTTTGCTTTGTTAGAGATATTTTTTATTCACAATTTTACAAAATCAAAATTTCCTTTCATATATATATATATATATATATATATATAAGTGAACATAGAAGTCAACACTTAGAGGCGGCAGTCTGTTTCATGCTATATGCAATCGTCAGGTCACGTGTGCTCACGTGGCCTGACGATTGCATATAGCATGTCTTTTTCCCTGGAACGTACAGGCAAACAAGCTTTATTGCTATTTGCACTATTTATATTCGAACTATTGTCCACATCTTTTTATAGCACACGTGGCCTGACGATTGAATATAGCATGACACAGACTGTCGCCTCTAAGTGTTGACTTCTATGTTCACTTTTATATTTACACACGCTCTATCTCTGATATTGAGCACTTTATCCCATAAATATAGCACACCTTAAGACTATATTTCTTCATATATATATATATATATATATATATATAAAGAACAGTAAGATATATAATCCGGTGTTCTTATTGGTATTTTTATTTTTACAAAATACTGCTCAATGTAAATTTACAGAGTATTAATATTATAAATTAACTGATTTAAAATATGTCTTTGTCGCTACACCGTATTTACCATGTTTCAAAAATTGAAGCTGAAATCTTCGACTTTAATTTTGTAATTAAATTAAAAACATTAGTTCCATTTCATCCTCAAGCGAATATAGATGGACATTGATGTCAACACCAAGAGGCAATAGCCTGTTTCATGCTGAAGGCATACGTGTGTGGTGTTTTACTCAACTTTATATATACCTGTCAGTGAAGCATTATGGGTTGTCTATTGTATTGCATTGTGTAATTATAAGTAAATAATCTTAGTAAATTATGAAGAAATTGACAAACCAAGTTCTGATCCACAATTATTGCCACTCAATAGTTCGTAAAATAAATCGAAACCGTTACAGCCCACCAAAATATCTGATAGAATAATAAAATAGAATACTCACAATGCAAATCATTAGATTACCAATAATTCGTTACTGACCTGTATATATTAATAATCGAGCAAAAATACAATGTCAACTTTTATATTTACATACGTCGTATGAAAGATACAGATCACCTTACCCTTGAATACAGCATAAATTAACACCATATTTCATCACACACACACACACACATATATATATATATATATATATTTATTAAAGACATTTTTTTTTTTTTTTTTTATGTTTAACGTTGTTATTTTATAGATACAAGTATTTAAGCAAATGCTCTGTTTATGATAAACAGTATTAAATAACATTTACCGGCCTGAATGTCCGAGAAATTTTCATAGAAAATTTTCGTTCTTTGACAGGATTCGAACCTGTATCCTATACGGAACCGTCATATACGCTGACGTGCCTTTACCGTTTGAGCTACAAAGAACCAATCGGTAGACAAGGTCGAATTTACTGCTTATAAACTCCAACTTTCCATGAATCTCGTACATTCATAACTGCTCTGGCGTATCGAATGTAAACAAATGACGTCATATATTAAGAAATGGACAAAAAGGTCCGACAATTTATTTATTAAAGACATTTTTTTTTTTTTTATGTTTAACGTTGTTATTTTATAGATACAAGTATTTAAGCAAATGCTCTGTTTATGATAAACAGTATTAAATAACATTTACCGGCCTGAATGTCCGAGAAATTTTCATAGAAAGGATACAGGTTCGAATCCTGTCAAAGAACGAAAATTTTCTATGAAAATTTCTCGGACATTCAGGCCGGTAAATGTTATTTAATACTGTTTATCATAAACAGAGCATTTGCTTAAATACTTGTATCTATAAAATAACAACGTTAAACATAAAAAAAAAAAAAAAAAATGTCTTTAATAAATAAATTGTCGGACCTTGTCCATTTCTTAATATATATATATATATATATATATATATATATAGGGATTTTCGAAAATATCCATAGATTTCATCATGCAAGAATATTCAGGCTTGATACGGGTCAAGTGAATGATGGAAACCTTAGTGATATCTACCGAGGCTTAATTACATTTGATATTCCAAGTAAGTTCAACTTATATACATAAATCAATGTCTTTTTTCCTGGAACGTACAGCCAAATAAGCTTTATTGCTATTTGCACTATTTATATTCGAACTATTGTCCCCATCTTTTTGTTGTTGTCACAACGTTTCGGCCGTTATGTCATACGGCCTTCTTCGGGCATATTGATCTGTGCAATCTGCAGAGAATTCTGAACTGAACACTTTATTAATCTAGGTTATAGACTGATCACCTTCCACCTCTCATGTTTAGTGATATCGTCATGTTCTTCATGTAATTTTCGGGACAATGGCCTAGTGGATAAAAGTAACTCTTACAGAAATTGTCTTTTAATTCAGCTTTCTGTGGTTCCTGGATTTAAGAATTCTGGGGAACGATCTGACACCTTGAACTTTTGCCCTATTAGTCTCTTACAAATTTTTGGATAAGGTATTAAAGGTTCTAATCTACACCGAATTGTTTAAGCATCTTACCTCACACGACCTCCTTTCAGATAAACAATATTACTTCCCTTTATCTAGGTCTAACTCTTATGTGATAACAGCCAAATCTGAATTGTCAGTCAAACTTTAGATACGAAAAACGAAGCTCGCACTGTGGCCTTAGAAATCTCACATGGGTCCAATGTATGGAATGATGGCCTTCACCACAAACTCAAGGACTATGATTTCTCTGGGCGAGTATTTGATCTAATAGAATTGTTCTCAATAAATCGAGTAGTGAAGGTCGTATTGAATGGAAACGCTTCTAATTCATTTCATATTCATGATGGTATCCTCCAGGGTTCTATCCTCGGACCTAAGCTGTTTCTAATTTTCCTCACTTACGTTCCCGATGTTATTAGATCCCACCTATGCAGAGGACAAAAATAATTACTTCGAAAAAGACGTCCAATCAGTGGTTAAGTGGAGCAAAAAGTGGTTTGTATGTTTGAAGCATTTAAAACAAAAGGCTTTCATTTAATCCTCACAGAAAAGCCTTTTACATGTTTGGTAACATTATATATACTGAAAAGAATTCCCTTACTGAAAAAAGAGTTACTTTCAGCGTTGAATAATAATCAGCAAGATAGTTTAGTCTGTCCTATTAATAGACTGCACGATTCATAAGGTTATGTGTCAATAAACTATCGGGGATTACCTTATGAGTTATCGGCACGGAAAATGAAATTAGCTATTCTAGATTATGTACCAAACGACTCATTATTTGCCTTTATTTTCATACATTTTTTTTTCTTGAAAATTGCATGAATTGATTTCTTCTCACTCATCTATAGAATCTGTAGCCTTTGGGGATAACGAGCCTCGATGAAGGAAAATAATGAATTGAAAACCACAGAAAAGGAAACTAGAAACAACTTCGCTATATTTAGCTGCCCCCCCACCAACGAAGGGTCACATGTGGCACAAGGTAGAGTTTTACGTAGTCACCCGAGCCCGTAGGCCAGGCCAAAAATATAGCCTTCGACTCGCCTAAGCGAGTTCGAGAGCTGTCATAACCTCCCCGAACGAAACCTTGCCCTTCGGCAAAGCCTCGCCCAGGTTCCTCTCTGCAATGCAGAGAGTTTGACAGACAGCGGTTGCTGTAAGGTTGGTACACTATAAACAACTCCGCTATACTTACCAAGAGATTAAGTCAATTCAAAAAAAAAAAATGGAAAATGCGGATTGTCAATGCATGGCATAAGAAATATTGAAACCTAAAAGATAAGTTATTCCTGGAGAAATGTTTCTAACTTCTGAAGAACTAGTTCAATCCACCCTGGATGCCGTATATACGTAATTTTGTTCCGAAATGAAACTCTCATCATCATCATCATCATTTACGATGATCATCTGTGTCGTGTATTTTCTTACCTTCAACAACTTATCTCCTGTTAATTCCCTTCTCCAACTAACGGCTTTATCCACTCTGCCATGTGCCCTCAAATTTAGATGCAGTGAGAGGTCCCAAAGAATGTGAGTTAAATATCTGGTTAAGGCAGTGGAGAGGTGAATTTACAGGAGATAACTGATAACTGACATTCATTAGACATAGCATGTGGAACTAGAACAGTCTACACCAGCGAGGGAAATAAAGGGTATGTTCGGCATGCCAAACACTTGAAGAAGGCCGGAGCGGACAACGGCCGAAACGTTGAGTTAAATATAGTAACAAAGATAAGGATGATATGACGAACGATGTAAATAGTGTTCGTAATACCTCATCTCAGTAATATAAACAGAAACAATTTTGGCGAACAGCAGTCACTTTCGGACGTATCAGAGTTATTTTTATTGTTGGACCTACCACTTATTATTAAATCAGGAATATTTGTGCCATCATCACATTACCTAAAGGAGAAGTGATGACATCGGAAAGGTCTTTGATGAAGATAAGAAACAACGTTAATCTAATTATAGAGGACTTGGAAAGCACGCATAATGGGAAATAATCTGGAAGCATGGTCGTTCAACCTTCATAAAATTAAACTTTTTTTCCTGCAACCCCATACGAATTGCACACGATAGTTTGTTAATGTTAAATTTAAAAGGTGATTTAAATATATTGAGTGAATTTCATATGGAAAACTTAAGCTAGGCTTAAAATATGAAATATATATTATATATATATATATATATATACTTGTTGGATATATGTGAGCCAGGACCCTGGGTTTCACGCTTTAGCGATCGTCAGACAAACTCTGATATTGATAATAATACCGCGCATATATATATAAATAATTATATATATATATATTTATTTATATTTATTTATATTTATATACACTTTTCATATATATATATTTTTAGGATCCACTCTCCACAAGAAAGGTGACAATGCCAATAAAAAGCAAGGGGGCTACAAGGTACTTGAAAGAGAATGAGAAAAGTTCAGAAGGAACCGGAAGACCAATCTTGAACAGGAAGCAAGGGATGAACCTCTGCACTTTTTTTCAAAAGACCGCGAAATATTGTAAACCGTAAATACATTCCTCCACGATCTTTTATTCCTTGTTTCTTGCTTAGTATGTAATAAAATATTAGTAATTTTAATGGTTTGCTCTCTGTATTGTTCGTAAATATAAACGACACAAAACCAAAATACCTTTAATAAATATAGACTTTGTATGAAGGCGATAAATTTAAAGGCGGGATCGATTAAAATTAAATAAAATGCTGTGTACCTTTTGAGTGGAGTGTATTTAATAAAAACACTTACACGAGGAGAATATACCTTGACAATATATTTAAATCGTGTAGTGTATAAATAATTTCTAAATTCAAATATGATGTACGAGTGTGAATCTTGGATATTAAATAAATCGCGTAAAAATAAGACACAACGATCAATAGAGAGAGAAAGGCCAGAGATAAAATGATAGGGGGATCTCAACATGGTACAAAGAATAGAACAAGATACAGGATGTCATAAAAGGAATTAAATTCCAAAACTGATGTTGACACAGAGCCAGAAGAAAGAACAAAAATGTATGCCCAACAGACAGGAAATGCAGTCGTAAAATATCAGATAGAAGATAGAAAAATGAGATAAAGACCTTCGTTGCCAAGAGATTGTAAATAAACGGCGCATTGACTTAATGTTACAAAACGTGTTGGAAAAGGGATTTAACTTGCAGTGGAATTGCAGTTGCTACTGCAAGTAAAGATTATGTTCAGATTGAAATGCACATACCACGCAGAATGAAGTAAAAATAAAATGCTTTTATATAAAGGATGAGAAGTGAAATAATTCCAAAGCTGTTTTAAAATATATGGGATTCATCTTTTTCGGATATATTCGATGTTTAAATGGTTGATAGTTTAGTTGACATTTGACATAATCAGGTTTTTGTAAGGTAGCAGCGAGACGACGTGTATCTGCCTTGATACTCGTTGCCGTGAATGTCTTGTTTAAAGCCCTCTCGCCTCTCATTTGTAAGCGGGCGAGTTACTTCTAAACTATGGGGTGTGACGCCAAGACCATTCCGGTCTTGTAATGGGCGTCTTAGGTTCGATTCCACCTCTACACGCCCCCACCCTTCCGGGGCCCAAGATTCGCGTTGTGGTCCAATGTTTTGAGGCTCTGGAGTACAAAAATGGACGTGCCCCACGTCTGTGGGGATAGGTTCCTGGGTGGTCGCGTCACCCTTCACACGACGCACCGGTTGGTCTTCCTCAACCTCCATCATTCCAGGGGATGCTGTGTCATCTACCTCCATCGGTTCTGGTAGAGTGTCGAATGTTTCGGGCTGGTTTTGATCCATATCAGTGGTGGACCATTCTCCCGGTATTTCGGGCCCTGTTGGGTTGTCTATGGTATCCAACAATTTTGAGGTATCGAGTGGCAAGGTATCAACTACTGGGTTTATTTTTCGGAGGAATCTGATTGCGACGGGTTACCCGGTTACTCCCCATCCATGCGTACATTTACTGCCGGTTACCCAGTGTTTCCACCACCCTTCCTGTCTTTGTCCATCGGCGCGGGTATAAAACTTGGTTCTGTATCTGCACCGTTTCCCTGATTTTCAGTTCCTGAAGTGGGTGACTTTTAGATTGTATTTCTTTTTTAAGTGTCTTTTTGCCATCGCTGTTTCCCTATAATGACTGATTTCTCCAGCGTTTGTGGATTCGATATCGGTCCTGGAGCACTGGGAGATGGTCCTTTATCACGCGACCGTAGAGCATCATCGCTGGAGACATATGTAGGTCTCTGTACCGGGGTGTTGCGATGAATAGCTGCCTGGTAATAGGCGACCGCAACTGTCCGTGCTATCAACAAATCCTTTTTTTAGTTCTGCTCTCCCGTTGCTTTGAAATATGCCGATGATGTTCGTTTCCTTATGCCCCAATTATCTAGGAACCGGTTAAATTCACTGGAGTCAAACGGTGGTCCGCCATCGGTTGAAAGTTCCTCCGGTACGCCATACGTGCAGAACCAGTTTCGTAGGGCGTCACATGTGCCTTGGCATTCCCGGACGACATCAGAGTGACTTCTACCCATCCGGTGTATCTATCTGCATATACTAGATAGTTCTTCCCTCGTAAATCGAAGAAGTCCGTCACAGTCTTCTGAAATGGGAACTCGGGGTTCGAGGGCGGCATAGGGACCATTCGGGGTTGTGATGGAGCTATTACGTTGCATACTTTGCACTGGGCCCGGGTTTGACGAATGCTCGCGTCCAGTCCTGGCCAAAACAGCCGCTGTCTAGCGTTTTGCCAACATTCCATTGACGCCCTGAGGATACCTCCGCACGTAGCTTTCTGGGTATGAGGTTTTTATTTTCCATTATCGTCACCCTTCAAGCAATATAACTCCTCTTTCATATGCCAAAACCGGTTCCGGCAGTTCGTGCCGAGATTTAGGGGAAGCCATTTTGTATGAATTCGGCGAGGGAACGGCATTCCTCGTCAGTAGCAGCTGCAGCCACAATCCTGTCCCATGTTATTGCTCTTAATTTAGGGTCCTGCTCATAGGTGGAGTTAAATGACGCTCTTATGGCGCTATCCATAGTTTGTGCGATGTCCCTTCGTTTGCTTCCTCCTGGCTTAACGCCACTGGGCATCTCGATGTACAATTGATTTTGCCAGGGAGATGCTTTATTGAAATTTGTACATCAATAAGTTAAACAGTCTTGGGTTTTTTTATGTCCTCCAGAGCTTTGTCCGAGAAGATCTTCACCAGGGGCTTATGGTCCACGGTGACTAACAGCTCTGGGCACCCCAAAACGAACATCCGGCATGCTTCCAGTCCGTAGACTAATGCCAATGCTTCTCCTTCCACTGGTGCATATCGGGACTCTGCGTCATTAGTGAATCGGGAGCCGGCCAGGATTAACTTCCAGTGGTCCTCACCACACTTCAGTCCAACAGTTGCAGTGCTTCTGGAAAAGAAAATATCCTAAGCCTGTTTTGCTGAAGTCCGTCGACAAACAAGTTGGCCTAACTTCGAAGGTTCTTACACCGTTCTCGATTTCTTCTGTGATCCTTCTTTTCGACTCTTCGAAGATTCGATCGAGTGTGCTGTCCCAGTAGAACTTCCGATTTTTTTGTCTTTAGCAGCTCCCGGAACGGGGCCATTACCTCGGCCTGAGAAAAAAGCGTAGGCTACCTGGTTTACCATTCCAAACCAGGATCTTATGTCAGTTATATTTTTTGGTGTCGGGAAATTCCGTATTGTTTCAGTCATTTTTTGGTGGGTTTTATCCCGTCTTCTGTTATCAAGAATCCGGCAAATTCCACCTCTTTTTTTCCGCGAAGTGAAATTTCTGGGGTTGAATACGATACCATTTTTGCTGCAGTTATTTATGTACTCTATAGTATGCCAAATGATGATTCAATAGAGTTGTCCCATAGTATAATCGTCAATACATCTTGTTACAGTAATATTGTCGAACCTGTGTGTATATGCGTCTCCTGACGCTTCGCATGGTGCCCGAAGATAACGGTATCTACCCCATTCCGTGATGAAGGTAGTTGCATCTCTTGCCGATGGAGAGAGGGTTGGTATGATAGCCATTCCATGCATCCAAAACGGTTTTTCTAGTTTTCGCAGGCACCAGCGATGCCTGATTGAAAGGAGACGGTGTATGATGGGTTTCTCGTAGGGTAGCGGTGTTGAGCTTCTGTAGGTCCACCGTATCGGTGACCCGTCCTTTTCGGTGCAACCACCATTCTGGAGCACCATGTTGTAGGTGTACCCACTGGTACAGGTTCTATGATGCCCAATGCCACGTCTCGGTCGAGGTCCTCCTTGACTCTTTTCTTCCAATGGTGTGGGACCGGGATTTGGACAGCTGAGGGTTTGGCCCCTGGATGAACGTGATGTCCATGGGTTTTCCTTCCATCGCCTGCAGCCGTTGATGTGGGCATACATTTTGCACTGGACTCAAAATGCTCCTTCATCCATCGTTCCAATCGGGGTCTGTTTTTTCCATAAAAAGGGATACTGTCCGGCTTAGGTGGGACATTAGTTCTTTTGGGCACCCACATGGTGCCTTTGCCGTCGCTAGTTGCCACGTTCTGGAAGTTGGGTCTGAAAGTTATCTGGCACCAGACCAAGGTCTTTTTAGGGCCGACTCGGACAGGCAGAAATCTGATGTATTTTTGATACATATATAATGACGTCGATCTTGACTTTTAGCGAATATCACGCCTTTATGTTTAGTAGGTTAAAATTCCCCGAATTCGGTGACTAGTCGGTACTAGACATTTGTCTGGACACTTCAGAATTTTTTTGGATTTCTGGTCCGCTAGAGCATGTTTGCCCCAGTGCGATTCGATCCGGTGAGTATGGAGGCCAGCTTGTCCTATGGATATGTGCCCGAATCGCATGGGCCTCTGGAATCAGAGTTATCTCTACCATCAGGGTTGGTGCTGGATCAGGAGTACCTCTTCGGAACTTACTTTTTGTTCCAAATCAGGTGCGGCACGGCCTTTGGTTTTGTCAGGTTGATTTCACCTCTCCTTTTCACTTGTCCATCTTGGACGATCATCCGGTTACGACCCTTCTTGTGTCTTTGGGTGGTGAGAGTTCTGGATTCTGCTCCGACCACACCCTGCTGTAGATTTGTTGCTGGACCCCTGCTTCTGGTTTCCTGCAAACCCTTTTAAATGTCCGGTTAAGCCGCAATTGTGACAAGTCATCTTTTTGCTGGGCAACCCCTTCGTTCATTCGAGCCGTCAGGGTGTGAGCTCTTCCACACCATTTACAGGGTTCAGTGTCTCTCGGGGTTGATACGGTCTGGTTGAGGCTGCTGCCTGCGGCCCGATCTCTGTGTGCTCGTTGTAGTAGGGTATACGTTACTATGGAGATGGGGTGTAGACTTGTCCGTGGTCTCTAGGCTGACAAGCCTGTTGAACTTTTCTTCCAGTGTCGTAAGTGTCGCAGCCTCAGACAACACCTTGCTTTGATGCTCCAGGTTTGCCAGCCCAGCCACCATTTGTCCTGCTACCATATCGTTGGAGTAGCTGACTTTCCGACCGCATCCTATCCTGTTCGGACAAGTCACTGAAAAGTCGCAGAAATTTTGCGACTGATCGAAGTCGTGCCACGAAGTCCGTAATCGATTCCCCCTCCTTCTGCCTTACGGTGGAATTCTTGCCGGTACACTTCTTTGTGTAGGCTTCTGACGGCTACGAGCTTTATGTGTCGTAACAGCTCTTCCTCCGTGACGGAGTTTAGTACTTCTGCTCCTACCATATCGAACAACAGCCTGTTCACTTCTGGGGCACAGGCCGTTCTCAGCTTCGTTTCTTAACGCTGTTGGCTCCGTCAACCCACATCTCCTTGTATCTATTCCAGGAGTCAATGAATATCGCCCAGTCACCATCAACTTGAGTCCGGTTCTATATTAGGTCTGTCGGGTCTCCTTGTAAGTGACTTTCTCGGCTGTCCTCCGTCTCTTCGCAGGGCGATGATCTCTTGCTGTAGCTCGATGAGCTGTCGAAGTAATGTCTGCTGTGTTTGTTCGTCCATATTCCAACGTTGTTTGTAGCAGGTTTTATCGGCGACGCCATGTAAGGTAGCAGCGAGACGACGTGTATCTGCCTTTGATACTCGTTGCCGTGAATGTCTTGTAGCCCCTCTCGCCTCTCATGTAAGCGGGCGAGTCTACTTTATGGGGTGTGACGCCAAGACCATTCCGGTCTTGTAACTGGGCGTCTTAGGTTCGATTCCACCTCTACAGTTTTAATGTTTGAAGTTCGTAAAAAATATGCGATTCTTCTTTTTTCGGATATATTCGATGTTTATATGTTTGATAGATTAGAAGATGTTTAAATAATCGCGTTATAATCTTTGATGTTCGTAACACTTAAGAGTGCTATGAAAAGTAATATGGCTTCATGTGAGTCAAAATGAAAATTACTGTCTGAAATGTGGTTTTCGAATGCAGATCTTTTCGATATAATTAGGCTAATGGTAACGGCAACTAACTGTACGCAGGTTTAGGCTTTAAGAAAGCTTAATCTAACCGACAATACAAAGTTCGCCTATAGTGTCCTCTTATATTCCTAGTAAACAGAATTAGCCCTCTCAAGGAGGAGAGTATAAAAGACAAGGGGAGACAACTTATTATTATTCGAAACACTAACTTGTAGAGGTTTTCGAAGCGTAGCTTATCTGTGGCACAAAGCCGAATGTATGGGGCACCCAGTGAGGATGGAACTCTTTACTCACTCGTAATTGTTCTAGCGAGACAAGCTTGCTAAACATTTCAACTTCTCGAGGTGCCCAAATTGATTTTCCAAGCGTGGATCAGATGTAGCACAAGACCGAAAGCATGGGGCACCCAGTGAGGATCGAACTCACTCGTAATTTTTCTAGTGAGACAAACTTACTAGCCATTACACCGCGTGGAGGTACTCAAAGTGATTTTCCAAGTGTAGATCAGATGTAGCACAAGACCGAAGGCATGGGGCACCAGTGAGGATGGAACTCTTTACTGTAATTGTTCTAGCGAGACAAGCTTGCTAAACATTTCAACTTCTCGAGGTGCCCAAATTGATTTTAGCGTGGATCAGATGTAGCACAAGACCGAAAGCATGGGGCACCCAGTGAGGATCGAACTCACTCGTAATTTTTCTAGTTTTAGCCATTACACCGCGTGGAGGTACTCAAAGTGATTTTCCAAGTGTAGATCAGATGTAGCACAAGACCGAAGGCATGGGGCACCCAGTGAGGATGGAACTCACTCGTAATTTTTCTAGTGAGGCAATCTTGCTAGCCATTACACCACCTGAAGGTACTCAAAGTGATTTTCCAAGCGTAGATCAGATGTAGCACAAGACCGAAGGCATGGGGCACCCAGTGAGGATCGAACTCACTCGTAATTTTTCTAGTGAGACAAACTTGCTAACCATTACACCGCGTGAAGCTACTCAAAGTGATTTTACAAGTGTAGATCAGATGTAGCACAAGGCCGAAAGCATGGGGCGCCCTGTAGAATCGAAGCCACTACTCAGTCGTAATTGTTCTAGCGAGACAAGCTTGTTAATCATTACACCAACTCGAGGTGCCCTCATAACACTAACTTGTATGTAATGATCTGTTATAAGAAAACAGCAAAAAATACATTTACACAAAATAGAATGTGCACTAATTCTCTATCGAAAATAAATTACCGATTATATATTTGTATATTTTTTTTATTACTATATAAATACATGGATAATTTTCTGAATGTAGTAATGAACAAATTGGAAAAAAATCATTATTTTAGTTATGTATTATAAGATTTATAAAAAATGAGATACTCTTCATTGTACAGTGTCCCTTCAAGGACTACTCGGATTGATTAAAAATGACATCTACTGTTACGCACATTCAGAAAATACCAGGAAATCAAATATTATAAGAGATACAAATCATTACACTAATGAGTACAAGATCACATATCCAGAAAATGACTCTCAATAAAATAACTTCTTTTATCTCAAGTCTTAGTTGAAAGCCTGGGAGTGGTAACTACCAAACACTAAAGCAGAAAAAAATCTATTTACTACTATTACTATGAACACTAATCAAACCATGTAATAATTATCAATGTGCATTTTTATATTTCTTGTGTCTTTATTTATATAGTTCCTGTCCCTTTTGTAGTGGGAGCGAGGAAAATCAACTTAAGTTAGTCAATTTATGAATGACTAATACCCTACTTTTTGTATTTTGTGTTCCTTCCGACGTAAGCGATCAGAGCTCTCCACAATTTTCTCTACGTTGTAGCTCTTAAAAATGTTTATTTGTTATTTCTCTTAAACACTGTTCGGCCTTTCTTTCATTCAGGATCATTATTACAATATTTTCAATTCTTCACCAACAAAAAATTATTTTAAAAATGGCATCCGAAGTATGAGTTTCTCGAACATATTTTCGGCTTTTCAGGACACAATTCAAGAATTTTTCTCACTCAGTTCTACTCAACGGAATTTGTTCTTTGTTGAACATTTTCTTTTAGCGGCAACATGTATTATATTTATTTTAGTACCAAAACTAAATTTCATTTAATACCAAACAGAAACTTATTGAATCGTCAAGTAATAATATACGTTCCTTTTTGAGTAAACAAATTCTCACAATATTCATATTACAGAATTATTTTCACAGTGAATGTTTTGAGCGGCAAGTTTATTTAACATCTTATGAGCTCAGATAAAAATATATCATTAATAAAGATTTAATTCCAGTCAAATGGAACAAAAACCTCCTATGCTTGTACATCATAACATAAATATAAATATTGTTTGTCATAAAATCGTTTTGTGTTCCTTCTTATTGTTTCATATTTTGTGGTATTTTGCGTTAAATATAAATTCGGGAGGTCATTTAATTTGTTAACAAGGAAAAGAAAAGCTGTTACGTGACATCTGTTTTATACAGCAGGATTGTTGGCATTTCTCAAAGATAAAGAAGAGACTCGAGGCGACAGAAGCTACAGAAGGAACGAACGTGTGAAACGATGACTTTGAAGAAGACTTATAATGTCTTGAAATGTACATGTCATCAGTAAGATGATGAACGGTGCCTCGCGGTCCTGACTGCGGACGCCTTCCTGTCGAACTCTCTGCATTAGAGAAATGACGAGGCTTTGCCGAAAATCCGGGGGAACACTAGAATCAACGGGCCGGGGACGGCCTTGTGTTGTTTAAATATCTGTCGAACTCTCTGCAAGCGTCTGGACGAGGCTTTAGAAGGGCAAGGTTTCGTCCGGGAGGTGAGGACGGCTTCAAAAAGTACGGGCGGGGAAACCCACATAAAAACCGGCTTGTGAGATTCTTTTCCGTAGAACGTGATTGTCGGATGGAACCCGGAATGAAGGGCAAGGTTTCGTCCTGAAAAATCGGCTTCAAAGGCAGAGCCTACGGGCTCGGGGAAACCCACATAAATTGCCATATTCTTTTCCGAAAGACAGAAGGATTATTTGTTATCAAGGCTTTGGAAAAGAATAGGGGCCTGAACCCGTTTAATCTGTTACGTCGGGAAACCCACATAAAAACATCTGTCCTTCTGTATCCTGTCGGCAGAGGGGGAAGCGATTGTTTTGGACGATTTACCGAACGGTGCCTCGCGGTCTGACTGCGGACGCCTCCTGTCGAACTCTCTGAAACTCGAGGCTTTCGCCGAAGGGCAAGGTTTCGTCCGGGAGGTGGACAAAGATCAAAAGGAATAGACCCTCGATTCTTTTCCGTGGGTGAAAAGATAAATACCGAACGGTGCCTCGCGGTCTCTGACTGCGGACGTCGTTTGCATTACAGGGGAAGGACGACGAACGTTTCGTCCGGGATCAACCCGATCGGCTTCAAAGGCTATTTTTTTGGCCGATCGGGAAACCCACATAAAAAACCGGCCCTTGTGTTTCGTGGGTGAAAAGATAAATCGAAAGAGGACTGCGGACGCCTCCTGTCGAACTCTGCAATTAGAGGAACCCGGACGATCTTTGAAGGGCAAGGTTTCGTCCGGGGAGGTAGTAGGGTTTTAATTCAAAAGGCTATTTTTTTGGCCGAGCCATCGGGGAAACCCACATAAAAAACCGGCCTTGTGCCATATTCGTTTCTTTGGATAAATACCGAATGGACTCTCCATGAAGATAGCAGAGAGGAACCCGGACGAGGCTTTGCCGAAGGCAAGGTTTCGTCCGGGAGGTAGACAGGGCCTGAACCCGTCTAATCGGCAGAACGGTGTTGAGAAACCCCAAAAAAACCGGCCTTGTCAGTCGTGGGTGAAATGATAAATACCGAACGGTTTGAGGACATTTGTTGAATTTGAATTACCAACCATCACAACTAGATTTGCTGCGTCATTGACTATTATTTCCCAAGTTCCTAACGTTTTGTTCGACTTATTAGAAATACAAGCTTCCACTGTGAAAATACTCCACAACAAGTTTCTGGGACACATAATGAGGAAAGAGGTCCTGGAGAATCTGATACTCACGAGTCGAATAGAGGGAAAGAGAAACAAGAGAAAACAACTCGGGACATACCTGGCGTACGTAAGCAAGTGGATGACAGAACGTGGTCTTAGGGAAGAAGCAGAGAGAGGGAACTTGTTGAGAGCTGCAAGGGATAGAGGGAACTGGAGAGCCATGATCGCCTACGTCCTGAATGTACATGGCACATAAAAAGAAAGAAGTTTTCAGTCTCATTTTTAAATTAGTTTCAATCACAAAATTAATATCTTCCGATTCACATTTCTTCCCTTCGATTTGAACAGGAGTAGAGATTTATCTCTTGTTTTCTCTTTTAAATGGGTTCTCCACCAGTTCCTTTCATACAGACGCTGGTGTTTTCTAATGCACTATCCTGGGTCCTACACTGTTTCTGATCTTCATCAACGATCTTTCTGATGTCATCAGTTCCCAAGTAGGTATAAACGCGGACGACATTACTCTTTACCCCTGCCTCTATAGTAAATCCAACATCACTGTCAAATCTAACTTGACCGTTGGTCTAGAAAAGGACTACCAAACTGTGGATGACACGGCCAGGAAATAGCTTGTAAACTTTAATGCTGCCTAACTGCCTCCTGTCAGAATAGCTCATATCCAGAAGGCTTTTCTCGCCTGAGTCCATCCTTCAGATCTACAATTCAACGATTTGTCCTTGCATTGAATACTGCTGCCATATATGGTATGGTGCTGTTCACCTCGAGGTCCTTGAGAAAATCCATAAACGGATATACAATGTGATATGTCCTGATCTGCCATCTTGTCTACAGTCACATTTTCACAGATGTACTACTGATTTCCTGGTTTTTAAATTCTACAAGTATATTCATGGCAACTTCTCTGGAAAGCTATTTTCTCTGATTCTCAAACTGCATGGCCTTAAGGGTGCTACTAATTTGGCATCTCGGTCCCACCCTTTCACTGACGAAACGGTTAAATGTAGCCGTATCTTCTACTCCAACAGCTCATATCTCGTACTTTCTGACAGTGGAACTCCCGCCTTTTACTTGCTGAACTGATAGTTATAATGTTCAAATATTCAAATAAAATGCCAATCGATATCTTCTGATGTCTTCATCTTGATCCTCGTCCTTCTCTTTATACTTTCCCAAAACACTCCTCTTTACTCTCGATCTCTGAAAACTCCTTGAGTGCTAGAGGCAGTCCCACATAGCATGGCGTGATGTTCTAAAAAATGGATTTCTGGCTGTTTCTAATCCTCTCTTCTCTCCCTTTAGATCCTTGGGATATAGGGCAATTATTGTTTGGTGTGAACTGATTAAAAAATATATATTTCCATTTGATTTTCACAGATGAAGTGATATAAAAACAAAGAATGTTATTTTAAACGTAGTTAAATATCAAAGACCAGTTGTATATTAATTAAAATATATGCAAGTGAAATAACTTTTGAAGATGATCTAAACATGTTAATGAAATAGTATTCGAAGTAAAAACATTTTGTTCTTTATTTCCGTTAAATGAATGATATTGAAATTCCTCGTAAGACATTTTAAATGTCTTCAATAGAAAATGTGATGGATATTGAAAGATTTGTGGGGGTAAGGGTATTGGAGTCTTTTGGGAGTAATCCAACCTATAAAATGGATCGATATTAATGAAATTCGAAGACTTAATCGACTTAAATCAAAATTAAAATGTTTCTGTTACAGTCGACTGTCGTTCAATATAAACAAAATAAAATCAATCACCACGAGGATAATCAACTTTCATGCAAGGTAAACGGCTCCTGGCAACAGTCCGAAAATTATAATTAAATCAAAACTTGAATTGAAAAGTTTTCCAAGATTTATTTCAAGTAAAAACATTATTTAGACAATATATATATATATATATATATATATATATATATATATATATATATATATATATATATAAGCGTAAAACATTCTTTTTTTCTAAATTGACTGCAAGTAAACATCGGTATCGATTAAGAAAATCGAAGGTAAATCGATCTCTCATCAAATAATAAGTTAAATAAAAGTCTGGCAATGGTTTGGGGATTTAATTAATTCGTAACATCAATATTGATAAATCCCAACATGCTAACTACGATCAATCGAGTAATGGAGAGCGACTCGGATTGAGGAATCGGAAAGCCGAGTTCGAATTCCAGTCGGATTCATTACATTCACTTACGTGTTAATTCCCTTGGGAGTGGCATGTATCCTCGTCTTCACCCAACTATGGGTAAATATCAGAGCAGTTTGTGTTCTATAGCCCTGGGAGGTAGCCGGTTTAGCAGAATGTAACTCTGAATTCAAAACTGTATGTAGCTCTATCGTAGCACATACTATAATGAAAGAATCGTTCACATTGGCTCGATGATTCCACCTGCGGTCGAATAATTATGACAATGATGATAAACCGCGAACAGGTACAGAAGAGTAAATATCTGGGGACGTGTTTTAAGAGAAAATGAATTATGATGAGACACCGATATTCCGAACGTGCGCTGGAATCTTTCAGAAACCAGAAAAAAAAGCAACTTAATAAGAATCAAGAAAATTTCATGAGAATTGAGGAAAGGTGTTTTGAACTTCTATGTAATATCAATGTTTCTATAAAACATAGAAAACTAGTCATGTTCTTCAAAGAAGAAGAGAAAACATAAATGAGTTTCTTCACAATGATGCCGAGAATGCTATGGACGGAATATAATTAACGAGGAAGTCTTAATAAAAATAGTAAGACTGATACGAAGAATCAGAAAATGCCATTTATCCTACGAATCCGAAAGAGGCAGCTGTATTCTCCGGGACATATAATGAGGAAACGAGTATTTTGAAGGGAAACAACACAGGAGAGAACAGAACGTGGAGCTGAAGCGAGGGTAACAATAGAAACCTTAGTGAGTTACAACAAAAGAATGTTGTATATGATAAGATAATGTTACTCCTCCTATCCATCCAGCTCTCAACCTTTCACTGTAGAAACTTTTAAATGCAGCCGTCTCTTCTACTCCAAGTGCTTCATACCTCGCACCTCTCGCCTGTGGAACACCCTTCCCTATTACTGTTTCCCTGAGTGCTATAATCTCCAACTATTCAAATGTAATGTCAATTGACATCTCCAGTTGCCTTGATGTATCCACTATCCTTCTCCTCATCTTTTCCTCTATCACTCTTATCTGCAATCACTCCAAATCTTCTGCAACCCCTGCATCCTAGTGATTTCACGCCTTGCTCAGGGCATAATGTTTATATATATATATATATATATATATATATATATATATATATATATATATATATATATATATATATATCGAAAAGCATCATTAATTGGAAGTGTTGTTACAAGACAGGGTGCATCAATACTTACATGTGATTTATACCCATCTGAATATCAATGTGGAAATCGAAACACATGAGACATGGTAACATATGTACAGTTAACCAGTGTACAGTTTTTTTTCTATGTATCTTTAGCGTATTGTAGCCTTATTTGCTTGCCAATATCTAACAGATTTTGGAATTCAAAATGGTCGTGAGCTGGAACAGGTCATCTGCACATCTGTTTTGTGTCTTTACAGATGCGTTTCTTTGTGACTCTTTTGTAAAGAAGTGTTATTAAAGATATTATCACTAGACTCCCAGCTTGAATGTGACGCTAAACTTCGCCGATAGCTTTCATTAATAAGCAAAAAATATTTACAGAATAACATTCACTTTTTCATACCATTCACTGTAGACCCAATAGATGTTTGGACATGAAAATATGAGCCTTTTTTATATTTCAGAACCACATGTATGGCATCAATAACAATAAGGGATTCAAATTTAACTAAAAAAAATCATTTTTTTCTTAAATTATTGCATGAAATAATATCTATCAGACGAAGTTTAAATGTATACATTAATTGCTACAACGTCATTAGCGGAAACAAATTATGTGTAGTTAATTAAATGACCAATACAAACACATACGCGTGTGTTTGAGAGAGAGAGAGAGAGAGAGAGAGAGAGAGAGAGAGTGTGTGTGTGTGTCTGTGCGCGCAAATGCCTTGTTTCCAATTTCATTTACACATTGGATGCTGGCTGATTATCTCAAGCCTTTCGCTTCTGTGTTCGAATCAGTTACAGCACCGTCCTTGGATTATTTTCCATTTGCGTATATTGTACGAATTCCATCCTCAATGGAAGCTGTATATTAAATGAGATATACGATTTGCTACTTCAATTGTTAGAAATGATGGATATCTAATTTTAATAAATAACATCAAAGAGGTGTTAGAAAAAAAAACAGACATAACTCCTAGGATAATGAAGTAATGCATATCCACGGTAGATATTCAAATCATGCTCTCCTCTTACGGTCATGAGTTCAATCACTGGATCAGAGACAATAATATACTCCGATTTATCAAGGATGTGCAACATCCATGCGCACAGGGACAAAAATAATGCAATAATCAACACATAATATATTGCATACTGGTTTTAAGGAGAGGAGTCCCCTTCATTCCCACTCTATTCAAAGTTTAAGAGAAACGTTCCACAGATATATATATATATATATATATATATATATATATATATTTGAAGATCCAATTATTTATTGATCAAACTATGACAAACAAGGTTTAGTGACGTGTTTCATCCGTTAGGACTTCATCGGACTGATTTTTCTCTTGTTGTGACTGCACATGCGCACGAAAGAGTTACGTTAGGAGTTTCCAAATTTAGAAATAATTTTAATTTTGCAATTTGACCAAATTCATATATATTCTATTTCATTCCATCGTCTCTGTTATTGAATGTCCCACACTGGCGAAACGTTGCAAGAACCTGGACGTAAGTTTACTGTGCATGATCTAGTGATTAAAAGACTTTCTACATATTTTTGTGTAAGTTAATTATTTTCTGTTTTGATTAGGGTAGCATTTTTATGTGAAAGTTGTGGTCAGTTTCGTTACGGTGAAGAACCAATGTGTTTTCTGGTTCTTTTTTTTTAATTTTGTGTTCATATAATTTTTTACTTAAACATCTTGAATATTTTTTCTAAATTATGAAATCAGTGAGCGTCTTTCATTCGTGCCCATGTGTAGTAATGTAAACAAACCGAGTCCGATGAGTTCCTAACGGATGAAACCCATCACAAAAATCTTCCCCAATTTCTTATACAAATTTTTTTCAAAACTTTTCCTGATATATCGAAATTTATATATCGTCACCCCATATATATATATATATATATATATATATATATATATATATATATATATATATATTCATGAATTATTCATACAAAAAACAAATATAAAGGTTAATGATTTAATTGGCGAGAAATCCATCGTCGCGAACAATTCAAGTAATATACAAAAACCTCGAACCTGTTTATGAATGAAAAGATCCTTGTTTTTATAAATTTCTGTTGCATAAGTTCTTATTATTTTTACAAGCTTTCGTCTGTTCCTACAGACATCTTCAGGTATGGAATGGATTTTGTTCTTGTTTTTACTCTCAGTAATCAGAGGACAACGAAAATATATGTATTGTTGTAATCCGAAAAAATGCTATTAGAAATGAGTTATTGTTTTTGGAGCGTGCAGTCGCAACGCTGAGTTTGATTTTTATATATATATATTATTCCAACAGATTTTTAACACTTTAAAAGTTCTTTTTAGTGAATACTTGTATTTATGTAGACACCCCGTTTCTTTATAAAACAGGATATTTATTTATTTTCGACTACCGGCCTAAATGTTCGATAAATTAAAGGAAATGTACGTTCTCTTGAAAGATTCGACCCAGCTTCGCTCTGGACAGGCGGACTATAGTTAAATCCTATACGCTTTGAGCAACTTAAACTAAAATAACCGATGAATTCTAGAAGGTTCTAATTGCACCTTGAAGCGAAAATTACTTCATTATAAAACACCTGAAATCCTGCCATAGAGCATAAATTTTTCTTTAATAAGATTTCTTGAACAATCATTCTGTAGACGAAAATAAATATAATGTTACAAAATAAACGTAGCGTTTACTCAAATACGATTATTCATTAAAAATAACGTCCAAAGAGAAAAAAAATATATCGTATTAAAAAAAAATCCATAGTAAAATTCTCTTTGTTTACGTTAGGACACGAAATTGTGCAGATATGAAAATTTTGGGTGATCTATGACGAGAAAAGTTTCGACTCATGGTACTATTCCAGCCTTGCTTACTGCAATAGTTCATTGTAGCTCAGTTAGCCGGAATCTGCTGGATTTAACATTATATTTCATTGCTCGGGTGACTCAGTTTCGAATCCTGCTGCAAGCTATACTCTATTTTCAATATCCCGCGAACTTTCAGACAAGTACACAAAAATAAATAAATAAACTGTTCAAAAAATAAAAGTAGCATCTGCTCAAATACACTAATATATATATATATATATCATAACCATTTTAAATGTAAAGCTCAAAAATCAGTTTTTCGCGACCTTTGACTTGTCTGACCATTGTAAAAATGACATCGAAAATAGACGTCTGAAGATGACCGTAGTTTGCCGTAAATTCGCATATATAGTAATCAAAGAAGAAACTATATAAGTCAATGAACAAAAGTAAAGGCAAATTAGTCAAACTATATAGGAAGTAATTTCTCTTGTTTGTTTCTTTTGAACAGTCTTTTTGCCTTCAGATGCACTTAATATCATCATTGTTTAAGGAAACACATTTCCTATGTTGAAATTGGAATCGTGTTGGCCTGTGGCGTATTATGTTGAAGGTAGAAATGGAAGAAGGAAATAATTCTCTTTATAGCTTCCTTCTGTAATTATGTCATTTTGTATTCTGTTTATACTTTGTAACTTTGGGTTGTGGCTGCAGTCCTTCAATCCGTGCATTATAGACAATAATATCGCTCAGTGTATAATATTTGCCATTGTGATTTTAGTATTAAATATTTTTGTTAATCATTTCACCCCTAGAAAGGCAATAAATCTACTAAGACGCAATGGATTACTGAGTGTTAATAACTACAATTAAAGTGTGAGGAAAGTGAAAGAATATTAATTAAGAAGACAGAAGATAACGATTGGTGTTTCATTTAAATTTTTGAAGATCAATGTTGACAGGGAAGCAGTAAACAAGAATGGAGTTCTACAAGCGAGAGATACGATAGAAGAAAATGCTAGAATAAAACTTTCGGTTCAATCTTAGCCATTGCAACTGTAAAAGAATGAGACATCAATGTAATACTACGCTGAAATTAATAAAGTCTAGGTACCTTTATAGAAATTTCATCACAGCAATTAGCATGAAATTACTTATAGAAAAGGCTGAAATAAGCTGCTTTACGTTTGTGGGAAGAGAACTGAAGCAAAGATGATACGTCAGGACATATAACACTTTGGATTTCATCATGAATATTTAAATATATTGCAGGAGCTTCAGAACAGATGCGGCCGCAACCTTCATAGTAAGGACGAATGGTACATATGTAATATAGATTAGGTTGAGGACAAATTTCTCGCATGGTATATTGAACCAACTTTTTTAGCTGCAGAATTATCAATTGGATAAATATACTCTTTCCATTTCATGTCAGTGTAAAACGTTAATCCGAGAAGACAAAATGAATTTATCGCTTGGATGTTAGCATCAGCCATGCTGCTAGAAATTTAAAAGGATTCTCTCAGATGATTAAACAGCAGTTTTGTTTCTGAAGCCTTAAAATTAATATATCACTCTTTTTAGCATTTAATAAAAGATTGTTGATCTTTTTTTTTTTTAGATCAGCTACCAATTTAACCCTATCGAACCGATCAGACAAGAGTAAATAGACGTGTCATCAGCATAGATGCCGAGCTAAGAACTGAGGACATCAGGAAGATCATTTATAAAAACTGGGAATAACATAGGTTCAATGATAAACCCCTGGAGATCACCCGCGTTTAATGCAAAAAAGATCTATTCAAGACATTCAAGACAAGTTTTTTTTCGCGATTGATAAGAAAGGCTGGACCAGCAAATAAGATGTAGAAGTCTGATAGACCGATAGTTAGTCAAAGACATGAACTACGGAAGAGGATATCCAACGAACAGGAAGCAAAGAAGCAGCAAGCCACTCTATGTATAATTTAGAAAAACAGGAATTAGTTCTGGGAAACAGTAGTACATTTCTTAAGGACTATTGCCGTTTGACTCCACACTTGTCCTTATTCTGAATTGTTGGAACACAACGATCGAGGACAAATGACAAATATTCAGGATTAGATTTAACTTCCATATTATTATATACATCTTTAAACACAACTAATAAAAACGAATGAAATATGTGAACTAAACAAAAAGACGTACAGCTTAACTGATACGATTGCAATTGTAAAATAAGCCATTTCTCTATTGTAGAAAAATCACGTGGTAGACATAAACACTTAGTTGTGGAGCAAGCTAAGTGAACAATAATCCAACCTTTAGAAAGAGAGCTATTTATGTTGCCATAGAGCATCTCATTGTGCTAAAATGGGATAGTCCATTGCTTGGGCTGTGATTGGCTGCTGGTACCTGAGTGGAGGTATTTCTATATAAATACCAGCTTGATTCAGCTGTTAGTTTGCAGGGTTTGTATTAAGTTACAACCTGCTTTATTTTTGTCTGCCAGCTGGACGCTAGCTGGGACCTTTACACCGGTAAGTGCTGTTTATTATTGTTATTCTACATCTATAAGGAAACATTCGGCATTTATTTCCCGAACAATTTTAAGTACTGTCAGTTGATATTTATAAAATATTTCTATTAAAATACTTTATTTTTTTTCAGGAAAGCAGTTTTCTCAAATCCATTAACTATTATCGCACTTTTCCATATCAATGGGCATTTCCTTCGTAAAGTTTTGTTCGAAGTAGTATGGTAAGTCAAACATCTTGATTATAGCCTTATTTTATTTCTTACATGGAATATCTATTTTAATCATTTGTACTTTTCAAATCCATCAATAGTTTGATTTTTTTTTAGAATGAATATAAGGTGTACCCGGGTAAATGTTACCAATGCATGTTTTGTAACATTGGGAATGGAATTTTATATCCGTCAAGAAAATAAAAACTCCTCTCTCATTCACCTTGGGGACATTTTACGGTCGTTTTTCTGAGCAGCACTTTCCTTGCAAAAATACATGTTATAAGGTGAAACAAGGTTCCCATTGTAAACCAGGAGCTTTCAGGTAACTGTTAAATGTATTCTACGCTGTGATTTGTGAAACGTCAAGCCGAGCAACTGCACATTCCACCCTCATGTATCACCTTTGATCAACCGTTGTGGTGAAAAGTATTATGTAAACATTATTTGATAATATTTATTCTAAAACAATTATTCGTAAAACGTTTATTCGAATTGTAAATTATTGAATGAATATTAACCGAAAGAACAATTATAGTAAATGATAATTATTCAAAATGCAAAATAATTTATCACAATAAAAATGTAAAAATTAAAAGAGAAAATACACAAATGATAATTTAAAGAAATACAAATATTGTTAATAAAACAATTTAGTAACAAAAACTCCATATCACCTTCAATTATATGAACTGCACGTAAATAGTCAAATACTGAAGAGTACTCGTTAAATGATACGACTAATTTAAATTTTTCATTTACGTCGCCGTATTTCCTGACACTTCTGATATTTCGGCAACCTACTCTTTCTATTGCAATATGAAATTCTTGCAACTGTTCTCTTTAAGAGCGTCTAAGGATTGTGGGATGATCTGATGACACTTGATGCAAAATTCCTATGCCTTTCTTCAAGGGCGCTATTAGTTCGAGGTAATAAAAAGCATTGGTTTTCTCAAGGCAAAAGAATACACGTATTTCGAACGTAGGGCTTCGTCTATGGAGTCCTACGGACACGTACAGAAAATAATCCAGAATAGGATGCACGCTCGAAGAATATATATTTGGTTCAAATAAAGTCACAAATGATTCAATTACTTTTTGTACGGGACAAAAGCAAGGGCTAGCACCATGCGAATGCCTTAAGAAAATTCGGAATCGATATCATATTTTACCTTGAGACCACAATCACAAATTCTACCATTCAGGCACTGACTTAATTGAAAAAGACATCAATAATGTGAAACGAACTTGGGTTGAAGTCTTCTTTAATAGCAGTTATATTTGCAAGCTCTCATATATATATATATATATATATATATATATATATATATATATATATATATATATATATGGAAATTTAGTTTTAAGGTGTGCTATATTTATGGGATAAAGTCCTGCATATCAGATACAGAACGTATGCAAACATAAGTATAAAGTGAACATTGAAGTCAACACTCAAAGACGACAGGCTGTTTCATGCTGGACGTCGATTGCGTCCAGCATGAAACTACCAATTCAAGAAAGACATTCGGATTACCAACACACAAACAGAGAATGTCTCATATCGAGAATATTTAACATTGAACATAAGGAAAAAATTAATTATTTTTAATAATATGTGGAAATCTCCGCTTTTACCTGAAGACGGTCGCGAGACCAGAAACCCATGTAGTAAAATTATGTAAAACAAAGCATAATATTTTTTTTCTAAATAAATCCACATTACAACCAACAACGTTTGCGGCACCTCTCTTCTCTTCTTTTTAATATACATACTTTTCTCTCGTTGGAACCACTACAACATATTTCTTTTATATATATATATATATATATATGTGTGTGTGTGTGTGTGTGTGTGTGTGTGTGTGTGTGTGTGTGTGTGTGTGTGTGTGTGTGTGTGTATGTATGCGTGTGTGCATGTCTGCGTGCTTATGGGTTGGTTACTGTAAATGTTATTTCTGCATATAATTATTTCTTTTCTTTTTTAAATGTAATTCCAAATATCTTTATATAATCATGTGGACCCCGATTATATCGATATATTACGATATTTCTTACATTTTTTATATTCTATTACTATTTTAGAAACTATACACTTGGCTTTTTTATTATTCATTTCTATAATTTAATTATATTATTATCTATTTTCTCAAGTTTCGTATTTTTTTTTAGTTTTTCATAATGTTTCTTTTCACCTCATTTTAAATTTTACTCCTTTTGAAAATAAATCATTCAAATGCAAACAGAATGGGATATTATTTTTTATCCAAGTGGAGGAACAAATCAATATGCTGCGTAAAGAAGATAATTCAAACACGTTAAATTGGATTACTTTCAATTCATTTCTTTTCTCATATTTTCAATTCTTTTTAGCTATTTGCAAATATTTCTATACGTATCGGGCACAGACAAAAAATACAATTTTTTTTAAATCTCTCTTTTTCTTTCTAAAGAAAACATCTTTAAGACTATATATTCCTTCTTTTTCAATCAAGTCCATGAACTCTCACTACGTAAGCTATCATAGTTATTCGCAGATGTCTTAATTATCAGTGAATTGTCATGGATACTTTGAAAAATAATGGTATAAGCTCCATTTCTTTCTACACGAAAATCATCCTGGGTATAACGATAAACTACCTCGGGTATCAAGACCTCTGATCGAGAGATTGGAGGTTTTGAGGAAAGTGGAATTTATATGTACACACCGACCCTGGGTCATAGCAACTGTTAGGGTCAGAGCTATGGGCAAATAGTTAACCGTCAAACAGAAATCAACCGATTATTTTTATAGTAAAATTACCAACAATATCATTTATTATCTACAAGATATGTATCTAAAAATCACACTTTTACTCTGTATAAGTATAAACTTATCTTCAAAATATCTATTCCCTAAAAATATTTAGAATTCGACATTAAATTACTAATGGAGATTGATACGCCGCCAAACAAATCCATCAACCAAACAACAAACATAAAATAACTCTTTCTTGATATTAATCCATACAATATCCTACAATTAATTTGAGAAATCAAACAGTATTCCAAAATATAGTATATCGCCTCCTCTAGTAATCATTTCTACACAAACATGTATATGCACAAAGGCTGAGTATCATCTACCGTATATTGGCGATATATATATATATATATATATATATATATATATATGCATCGAGTGATTTGTAGGTCAATGAACTTTTAAAATTTTGTTTGCGAAAGGATTTCAACATTTTATATCATAAATATTTCTAATCTACTTTTTGTGTGAATGATTTATTCTAATACAAATTGAACTGCACCACACATCTGATTTAAAAGAAACTGATCCGACGTGCAAATTTTCGTGATAACAACTGAAACATTACTCAATTTATTGAACAATTTAGTTCATATCACATTGACTGATACTCCTACAACATCAAAAATATTCTCAAATTGCCATATTAGTAAAAAGAAAAAAAGCATTATCATAAATATTAAAAAAAAAGCAATCAACCTCAGCGTTTCAACTGCACGATCCAAAAGTTTGTATCCGTTAACAATAACACATTTAAAAAAAAAAAAACATATTTCGATTCGCATTTAAATTTTTCGTCTCGTATTTTACCTAAATTTTACCAAAAACTAAATAATTTCCATGACTGAGGATGATTGAATGTACAGTTGAAAGTACTTGCGTATTAAAGAAAGACATTATGGAGTTTATAATTTTAAAAAACAAGGATCATAACATTCATCGAGTGATTTGTAGGTTAATGCTCCTTTAAAATTGTGTTTGCGAAAGTATTTCGCCATTTTATAACATTAACTTTACTAATCTAATTTTTTTATGAATGATTCATTGTAATATATATATATATATATATATATATATATATATATATATATATATATATATACAGACACACACACAGTCATCTACCGACCTGAATATTTCGAGAAATTTTTTCAGTTTTCTTTACGTTTTGTTTATAAATTTTAAAAAAATGTTTGCACCGTGTCATTTAAATAACAACTGGAATCATATTACGCATTATAGAAAATACAAAACAAGAACAAAACCTATGGAAAAAAATACAGGCATTGTGATCGCAAAGGTGTTTTCTGGACTGCTACAATATCTGTGCATCTATGTTTAATAAACTTATTTGTATAAATCCTAATCGCATAATGCGAATCATTCTTCTTTTGCGGTAACTATCATATACAGTATGGCTTATATACAATACCAGCGATCATCGCAAAAGAAAAAATAACAAAAGCGTGTATACGAACTAATAGAGAAAAAAGTAGACAAATATCTACATAAAGAGGGCTAATTTCAAAATATAGCAAGCATTAAGGACTTCGATATGAAAAAAAAAGTTTCTTGTCGTAGAAATCTGATACTTTTACATACTACGGCTTATTCAAAATTCCACTGCATTTACCTTATACACGTGTTTGTCGCTCAAGACGCCTAACATTTAAGATGTGAAACGCGTTGTCTGACCAAGCTTTTCCTCATTTTTTTATTATCTACAAGTCTACCATGTCGTTGGGTGCTAATGGCGTGACTAGCGTTTTTGCCGATGTGATACTTTTCTTTTCATTTTTCGAATATTTGCTTCAGTAAAGTTAGTGAAACTTACATTTTTACAATGGTGAGCGCGACGCACGCTCACGTAGAAAAGTAGACGGGTAGATATTAAGTCACTCATGTATTTTATAGTATAGATAAAAATTCAGAATTTGAAGGATACTTTTTCCTATTTTGAAACATATATTACCATCGACTTTGAATATTACTTTTTTTACCTTAAGAAATAATAAAATACAAAATGGATAAATTAACACATCCAAGCAATATCTTATTAACTTAATGAATAATGAAATCAAAAATTGAATGGGATTACTGACAAAATTTTCATAGGCTATCAGTAAAATTAAATAAATTACATTTGAATTTATTTGCACAACTAGTAATATGAACATTTGCCAAAGGCCTTTAAATATATATATATATATATATATATATATATATATATATATATATATATAAATAAATAATTATATATTATATCATTCACAGACAGTACATTTCGCTGTATTACAGCTCCTCTGTACGACTAGACTTCCGAATACTTCAAGCCCGAATCGAAACCCAACCGATCAGTCAGACTTTCTACAACTGAGTTATCTTCATACGACAGAGAGAAACAACTAAATCTATTGTATTGTTTTTACGAATGTAAACAAATGCCAATCAGCCGCAGTGCTCCAATTCATTTTACTGAAAAGCTTTGCATTAACGCAGATGAATGTTGTTTATTGAATAAGCTTGTCATTCAACAGTGTTCAAGTGAAATATATTTTCAAGACCTAAATTATATCACTCCTAGACATTACTCCTTCGGTGTATCACAGCTCCTCAGTGCGACTAGACATATGTATGTATGTATAATTGCATAAAATAGAAAAATCTCATTTTAATTTGCATAAGATTCACAATTAAATTAGATTAACAATTAAAATAAAGAGAGAGGAAAATAACATGAAAATCAGAAGAAATAGAGCGACGTGAAAAAGGAATGTCACTGACATTCATATTTAAACCTCGAACAAATTATGTCAGTAATTATGAGATGAGATATTGTAATTATTTCTATTATTTACATTGTTCGAACTGTTGTCCTCATCATTGTTGTCATGTTCCCGACAGAAAGTCGTAGCGTACAACGGCCGAAACAGGTGGGTAGATATTAAGGGAAGGTGAAAGGGAATGTCACTTTCATATTTAAATCTCGAACAACTTCTCTGTATATTTCTGAGATGAGGTATTGTAATTATTTACATTATTTAAATTGTTCAGACTGCGGCGCTCATCTTTTTTGTCATGTTCACGACAGAAGACCGAAACATACAACGGTCGAAACGGTGTGAATATGAGAATACAAATGAGAACAGTCCGAAAAATGTCAAAAATATAAACTCGAACAACTTGTAATATCAAAATAATGTAAGCATCACTTGTCATGCTAAACCTAATAGGATTCTAAAATATATTTATCTGCTTTTGTGAAATGACAAATTAAGTGAATGAGTCTTCACGCAAGCAGAATAATACGCTATATGAGAGCGTAACACTCGACCGCACACATTATGAGAAAAAAGTGTTTTTCATCGATATGAGCCTTCGCATTTCCGTTAGTTTTCATTTTTTTTTTAAAGTAGCTATAGCTGTTAGTATTTTGAATATCTTCCAAAACAAATTTACACCTGAAAAATATCAGCATGCCATCAAAATGTATTCGCAAGTGATATTTCTAATCTATTTAACTGCTTAGTTATATAGAGCGTTACCTTAGACCTCCTTGATTGCCATTATTGTTATATTATCATCGTTATATTTAGATTTCTGCTATGGTCACAATAGCTACCAAGTCTGCCGGAAGACTTAAAGCAGGTAGTGGTGTGTTGTTATGGTTACATTTCATGATTTGTTTTTTCAAATCCCATAACATCACTTGCGTTAACTGGACAAATTTTCTCTTAGTGTGTGGGCTGTAATTATCAAGACAATTGTTTGTATTTCTCCGGGATCTATCAATGTGGGCTTGTGTTCTCTTTCTTGTCATTCTAAGCGGACATAGTATGACTGATATTATTCTTGTTTTCAATTTCCATACATTTTCTCATTTGATTTCCATTTTTTCAAACTTCGATAGTTTTTTCAGTTTATTTTTAAAGTCTGCTGGGCAAGCCATATCAATTATTAGACAAGTTTTGTTTTTTTTTTTTTTGGATTTTGACATTTATATCCGGATTAATTGCTTCAATCTTCAATTGTGAAGATGGTGCAATCGCATAGAATTTTAATGTCTTTTATTTCTGTAAATGTTTCTGGGTGATGTTCATACCAGTGTTTATTAACATATTTCCCAAAGTGTTTGCACGTTGTCCAGTGTAAGTATTGCTCCACTCTGTCGTAAAGATTTTTATATTCATTTAGCGTAGAGAACATCCTGAGATTAGTTGCTCTATTATTTTCTTATATTTGTCGCAGAACCTGCATTATTATGAATGATATTTGCCTAAATGTTCTTTGTGAAAAAACCTCAGGTCTTGCGCTACAAAAATAGAGCCTTCCTTTTAGGCCTTTAATCTAGACGCTCGTAACCATTGATGAGTACTAAATTTATCAATTACTAGACCGTTCTTGATATAGGGGTTTGTCTTGCCAGCGTGATTTAATCTGTTCAAGTCCTTTATGCTTGGCGTTTTTTTTTCATATGTTTTGCTGCAACAGTTTGTTCTGGGGTTCTGTTTTGTTTTTTCTCCAGAATCTACTAAATGTAAATTTCGTGTGTATTTACAACCTTCTTTCATAACGGAATATGTTTCAGTTTTCCTGTAGTTGGACTAATTTTATAATCCAGTCCTTTGTGGTTTCCATCTATTTATTAAGCCAATAGTTTTTAACTTTTATGACAATTCTAGCTGAATAAAACCTCTTCCACCGTCTTTACGGGTTATGAATAAACGGTTTTCATATTATGTTTAGTAAGAAACTTTCTTTTCATAAACTCCATTCGTCTGATATAATTTAGAATCTATTTCAAGATGCTGAAACTATATATATATAAAAAAAAACAAAATGGGAAGACAAGGCAACGCATATTGAAAGTGTTTGCACATTGTCCAATGTCAGTTTTGCTCCACTCTATCGTGATAATTAGTTAGTCAATGGTATCCTGATATTTGTCAGAGAACATGCATATTAGATCCACACTATTATGTATGATATTTATCTGAATGTTTCTAGTAAAAAGGGCTGTCCTCGCGCTGTAAAAATAAAGCCTTCCGCTTCAGCCATTAATCCAGATGCTCGTAATCATCGATGATTGTTTACTGTATCCACATCGGCTTTATTAGAACGTTCTGGATAATGGTCATCCAAAGGTTTATCTTGCCAGCGTGTTCCATCTGGTCAACCCTAGATTTTCTTTTTCAGATTTTTTGCTGCAACAGATGGTTCTTGATTTTGTTTGTTTTTCTATATAATCTACTAAATTAAATCGCATTTGTATTCACAGCCTTCTTTCATGATTGAATAATTTGTATTTCTATTTTCGTCTTGTTTGACGAATTGTATCGTCCAATCATTTGTTGTTTACGTGTATGTTAGTAAGGCAATAGTTGTCTTGTATGAAAATTCTACCAGAATAATACCCCTTCCACCTTCTTTATATGATATGTATAGTAGGTCTTCAGCAGCCTTTGTATGCTGTATGTTATGCTTAGAAAGAAGCTTTTGTGTCTTAGAATCTATTCGTCCGATATCATTTAGCATCCAGTTCAAGATGTTTAAACTATACTGAGATGACAATGAGAATTAAATTGAGTTTTTAATATTAGTCGCACTCAACTCTAATACTCTTTTTGGACTATTTCTTTCATTTTTATAGTGAATTCCTTCCCCCTTGTTTACACCGAGATACTTATTACCTACTTCTTGCTCTAAATCTTTGATTGCTACCCCAGGATGTAAGATTATAGAGGAAGCAATCAAAATGAATTCGCAAGTGATATTTTCAATTTATCCGTATTTTAGACATATTTTAGATATTTATAGAGTTGTCATTATTATAATAATTATTATTAATATTATTATTATATTTAATTTGGTTTCTGGTGCATTCTCATTTCTTTCCGGGGCCCGACCAGAGACCTAAGTTCAGAAATGACATCATGACATTTTCCACAGCATTTTTTTTTTAAATCGCATATATTTTACATCGATAAAGCCCTTCGTAAGGTATGCGGTGTATTCATGAGAACATTTTTTTGTATTTCTGTAAGGCATAGACTAACAGTTATTACTTCAATGAGTCTGTTGGAATATTTTCCGATCAATGCGAGGGCTCTAACTAGAGCTTGGATTGTAGATGTCCACATGGGCCACATTTTTAGATTTCGATTTCAAGGTCGTTGCATTTTGGTAGTTGTTCTTTTGGTTCCTTTGATTTCTGTTGTATACACATTTCATTGCGGCTCCCAACCAGAGAGCAAAGGTAGGAAATGACATCATCACATACGCTGAACTCTTTTTTTTTAAAAAGTAAATAATTAACAAATTAAAATATGAATAAGAAATAACGTCAGATAACAAATTTCACGTAGATATTATTATTATTATTATTATTATTATTATTATTATTATTCCTTTGATTTCTGTGTATGCACATTTCATTCCGGGGACATAAGTTCAGAAATGGCTGCATGACAATTTCTACTGAACTTCTTTCAATAAAGAAGGAATAAACAAAGATCACATACACACATTTTATTTAGATAAACGTATGAGCTGAACTTGTGAGTACAATTTCTTATATTTCCCAGGAATCCAACTACAACTAGAATTACTGTCGCCATCATGTGCCACATTTTTGAGATTTCAAATTCAAGATACTCTTATTTTGCTAAATTTTTGGACGATATTCAATGATACAATAATAATAATTTCGAAATCTCAAAAATGTGGCACATTCGGAACATCAATAATCGCTGTTGTATTTGGAACCCTCAGATTGGTTGAAAAAGATTCCAGTAGACACAGTGAGGGGATTCCTGGAACCCATGCCTTAAAAAATACAAAAAAAAAAAAGTTCTCTCGAGTACAGCCCACACCTTACGAAAGGTTTTATCTATGTAAAATATGTGTGTGTGTGTGTTTTAATTGGTCAGAGGAAAATGTCATGATGCCATTTCTGGCCTTAGGTCTCTGGGCTCAACCCGGAAAGAAATGCGTACACACCTGAAATGAAATGAAATGAAATAAAATAAAATAAAATAAAATAATAATAATAATATTAATAATAATAATAATAATAATTTGTATTTTTATTTTATTATTATTATTAACAACCACTGAGTAGTCACCCTATTAGTAACTGGTGTCTTACTTTAGAAATTAACAGAGCAAATCGTCTCAATAGTCTACTATTGCAGAGGTCAATTGCATTATATTCTCAGCAGTTCCCAGAAGTTCCTTGATTTCCAGTTCCCTCGACCTCTTCCGTCTATTATTCCGACCTTTTGTAATGCTTCAATAACGTTCCCTATTTTTTCATTCCATTTCCGCAAGTTCCTCAGTTCTCTGGTAAGATCGATATACTTGCCATTATTTTTTTTTCTTTTAGTCTCTTTCTTCTATGTCCAATCGGAACAGGGAAATGCTCTGATTGACATTTTATTTCCTTCTGGTTTAAAACTCTTCTGGCATGGGTCTTGTGATCCGTGTGAATCACAACATCGTAGAGGATTTTATTTTCTTTATTCTCTACAACTGATCAGGTTCCGGGTTTATACTTCATGATTTTATGTTCAAAATGCAGCCGTTGCGGATTTCTATGTAGTGCTTTCTTGTCAACTAGTCATGGCCATTTTTATTATCGTCGTGCTTTAGGAAAATATATTATTTGAAGACTTCCAGAGATCATTCGACAGAAAATCTTCATGCATCAGCTCTCACTTCAGTATTTAAACTTATTTTATTTATTCTGTCAATTGGATGATCTTGGTTTTCTCTACATGGCAACACGTTCTCGTTTCTTTTCCATTCTCTTTCATATTCTGCTCGAATGAACGGAATATGTGAACTACCATGAGGTTTTCGAGAAGGTGGAAACAAAAAAGAAACTTTCATTCATCATGAAGAAGATGCAGTGGAAATTTCTGGGGGGCATAATAAAAAAGGGGGCATGAAAAATATGTTACTCATAACATAGACTGAGGAAATAGAGACAAATGATAACAACGAGGAACATAATTGATGGACTTGATTGAGGAAGAGGCAGGTGAAATTTCCGGGTACACAATGAAGAAGGGGGGCGATATGATACTCATAACATAGACTGAGGAAACAGAGACAAATGATAATGATAGCAACGAGTAACATAATCGATGGGCTTGAGCAGATGGTTAGAAGAGAAGATTAGGGAAGAAATAACAAAAACGCAAAACTTATTAAGAGCTACAAAACCGAGGAAGATGTCGAGGTCCGTTATCGCCTACCTTCTGAATTGACACAGCACATAAAGGAAGAATTGCTGATACCAATACTATAGCGAATGCTGTATGATGTCTCACGTTGTAAATATTCTTTCAGGTTATTTTTTTCAAATTTCGTCTATAGTATTATTAATATAGTATTAGAGAACAAAACACAAACAAATGACATTACACCATTCATAAAGGATGTCCAATTGGAAATTAAACATAGAAATGTCTGCGCTATGACAGCATCATACGATACAGCACATTGCTAATATTTTAAACATTAACCTAAATCTAGTCTTCTTCTTCTTCTTCTTCTTCTTCTTCTTCTTCTTCTTCTTCCGTATGACGTATTCCCCCACAATATTGCTGGCTATGGCTCACTATAATTTCCTATCCCTTGTAATTCATAAGAATTTTTGTCTATTTGCCATCTTTCCTAAAACCAGTTCCGCCACTGATTCGCTCATATTCGTCATCATATATTCCCTTCAAAAAATCTACTAAAAAATAATTTTCTGCAATGACACTTTCATTCAACGAACCAAGTATCAACCACCAACGATTCTCCCTCTATCAAAACCTTTCTGTCTATTTTTTTTTTGGTGGGGGAGGGTGTGCTGAGGTTACCACACCTAAGATGTAAGCACCTGTTCATGGTCAATATCTTCCTGGTCTAAGTTTGTTAGGGTTTTCTTTGATACATTCAACAATGCCTGTACCATAACTTACTACCCCGACTTCCCAATCATTGATGACTGAAACCAAATTTATAACATCCAACTTGGCTCTCCAGAGATTCTATATACGCCGGACATACCATAATTTAAAAAGAAATGTTTCTCTTGCCAAATTTGGATTTATAATCACATACCGATCATAAGCAATGTCTTAGAGGAAGCGAAGGATGTGATAATTTGTTCTTTCCACTTAAATAAATAACAGACAGCTATTAACAAATAAAAATGGACAAACTTCTTCGCAGGATGTTGGCTGTTCTTCTTAGAATCTTTTTGGATATTCTAGTGATAGGGTGCACGCTGTATTTTCTTGGTTTGTTCTTCAGGTTCTCCTCTTAAAAAAAAAAAAAACAAATCTCCAACCACAACAGAAAGAGTGTTAGCTATTTGTTCAGTATCGTGGATTACTTTACCTATCATTTATTATACAAACATTTTTAACATTTGCCAATAACTTTTGTATAATGTAGAATGACGTATTTACAGATTTGTAGGAAAAAGGTTCAAAACGTAAAGATTTTTGTTCAGTAGTGAATTTCTTCATTCATTATTTATTTCTCAAACATTTATTTTTAACAACAACTATAAAAAATATTCTTATATACTTAATGATGCTTTTATACTTTTATTAATTTTACTTTTATTCTTTTCTTATTAATTTATTCTTTTCTATTATTGTCATTAAAGTAATAATAAGTCATAGTGGTACATTTGATAGCAAACTGTTCATTCCGACATCCAGTATAAAATATATATGGTCGTTTTTTGATATGGTAGAAGGCTTACTTGTCACAGTGATCCCAAGAACGAAGCTCTCTAGAGTTCCAACACTTGTAGCGCCACCCATAGCTTAAGGACGAGAAGGATAGACCAGACTGAACGCCCTCAACTCCCCAAAGCTCCAAGGGTGGAATATGCGAATATCTACACAATCTGAAGGACGAAACCGGTGGAAGAGGACAGCGCCAATCTGTCTGGTGTAACCAAGGTGGACTTTGACAGATCAATTATCTGATAACGCGATTCAACTAGATTTGATAGATCTCGAGGGAGGTTCTTCTGGACAAGTGTGTGGTCTTCTACGTCGCGTAGAGTTGTCCACCAAAATCAAATTCACGGTAATAGCGTCGTCAAATTCTCTTTTATTCACAGCCACCTCGGTTACCTTGTACAGCGTGAACTTCATTGTAAAAAAAATATGACAGAGTTCTGGTTACAGATATATAAAGAAAACTGCAGGAATCTAGAGAACTAATACAAGAAAAGAAGCTAGGATTAAACAACAATTTTAAGGAGACACAAAAGGAACAGTCCAAGATGGTAATTAGGACTTTGAGTATCTGTCTATATTTCTGAGATGATTTTTATGTACAATATTTACATTATTCGGACTATTGTCCTCGTCTTTGTCGCCATATTCATCTCAATGTTTCGACCGTTTTATCCTCCTTTCATTCTTCAGGGGGTTGGAATGTCGAACTGAACCATTTATTTCGCTTACTGGGATAGACCGTTCTAGTTCCACGTACCATGTTTAATGAATGTTAGTTATCAGGTATCTCCTGTTAATTCCCCTCTGCAAGGTCTCCACTTAACCAGGTATTGAACTCATAATCTTTGTGTCTTGTCGCTGGATCTTACTAAAGCCTTTATCCACTGTGCCATGTGCCCATGTGACAGGACCCAAAGAGTGTGAGTTCAAAACCCGGTTAAGGCAGTGGAGAACTTGCAGAGGGGAATTACCAGGATCTAACAACGCCTTCATCCACTGTGCCATGTGTCTTGAGGACATATGTGTATGAATTTCTAGGCATTATAAGACTAATGCTTTCGGTAACAATGTTTTACCAATGCTCATATTGCAATTTTTGCTGCTATCATTATATGTTTTTACCAGCGTTTATATTGCAATTTTCGTTGTTATTATTGTTTTTCTCTGGCCCACCTTATTACTCGTTCCTATATTGTATTCATTTCTATGCTTGGTCGGCTCAAGGGATTTTTGTGGCCTGTCATGTGTGCTGACTCCTTAAGTTTACGAATTTTCCAGTGATGCTGTTTGTCTCTGATTTCAACCTGATACCACAGAGAGCGATGATCTTCCCTTTTCGCTCTATATGTGGTCGGCCACGCCTGATTATTTCACTTCCCCTCGTGTTACAGATTTTTGGCGTTGTTGCAGCCTTACCTTAATTGGGCGCCATGTCACCCCTTTATATTTCTTTCCGCAGCTGAAGGAGGTCTGTCAGCTTTCTTGTATAATCTGATTAGTCCATCACTACAGTTGCATTGCCTTTGTCAGCCGGTAGTGTGATGATGTTTTCGTTCCTCTGTAGGGATCAAATTGCCAGCCTCTCCACTTTCGTGATTTTTGACTTATGCGGCTTGGCCTTCTCCATGCTCTGTCTCACCTTCCACCTTAGTTAATCCGCCTGAAGAAAGCTGGAGAAACCTCATTAGAAATGGTAGCTACAACAAAGTAAACAAGGACCCTACAATGAAAAGGGAACGCAAACTGTCACAGATACTAATCAAGAACAAGGATCACTTCGCACCAAAGACTTATAGGCAGTTGCTGCAGCGTTACACCAAGCTACCTCACATATACGGTCTCCCTAAGATTCACAAAGACGGTATTGCACTTAGGGCGATTGTTAGTTGCCAAGGCTCTGCGGGCCACCCTCAGAGTCTGTGGATAGAATTGACCCATTGATCGGAAAGTCACTTTCATGACATGGCGGATTGGGATAGTGAAAGTTGGTTTCCAAAATTTAATCACAGTATTAAGAAACAGAAATATTTTCTTGGAAATAAAAAAGAATACTGTATTGTCTTGTAATATCCGCCATTCTCTACCCTAGCGATTGCTTGACCATCTTCCCACAGATGGAGAAGAAATTTGAGTAAAAGATATATAATTCTACAGAAGGATGATGAATATACCGGTGACTCAAGGCATGAGCAACAACGATGTTTGAGAGAAAATGAAAGCAAAAAGGATACTTATATGTAGCATCAGAATGAGGTAGTTGCAATTTTTTGGGTACATAATGAGGAAAGATGGCTAGGAAACTTTGAAACTCGCTGGATTTATTGAAGGCAAGAGGGACAGAGAAATGGAACGTATACTCTTTTTAACGAGCAGACGTAAATCGATGGCAGGACAGGTATTAGGATATATAGCAAAATAGATAATATTTTCTACGTGCTCAGCAGACAGGAAGCAGTGAAGGCTGGCGTCTTGAAGGAACAGCACATAGAAGAAGAATTAGCATATGATTCTATAGTGAACAATTGGAAAATGATAGATTCATATTGTGAATAATGAACGTGTAGCTTTCGATATTAAATAAAATTTTCAAAAAAATCTTTCACGAATAATTAACTATTTTTACAAGTAAAGCCGTCTCCTTTCAGCAACGCTTATGTTAAGTTGTGACTCCTAAAAAGTTGTTTTCTGTCATTTAATGTTGAAAAAACAAATATCTGTCGAAATAATCAGTCTCAACATCAATTTATTTATCAAATCACGTTAGATATATGCGGCTAATGTTGTGTACGTTTGAGCGCATGTATTACTTTCTTTTCTATTCTTTGTAGCCTCTAAACACGCCTATTCCTATTTTAATCGACGCTTCGTGATAATCGTAATACAAAAGAGTTCGATGAATTTCTGCAAGACATCGAATGTCCGAAAATTTGGCTCTGTAATCACCTCAGGTGCTTTGTTTGGCGAATAGCGAATGCCA
>CAHIKZ030004270.1:72500-137500 GCA_903632075.3 Acanthosepion pharaonis
ACTCTTTTAAGAATGATATTTTTATTATAGGGATTTATTCAGTCAGCACCAATCCCCTGAATCTGACTGTTGATGGCAAAGTCCATTTTCAATATATACATAAGCTCTATCCCTGATATTAATACATAAATATAGCATACCTTAAAACTTTACATATATATATATATATATATATAATATATATAGATGAGAGAGAGAGAGAGAGAGAGTGAGTGATTGAGACAGATGTTTTTTTAAAGATCTCATGAAATAAAAATTCTTGCCTATGTGGTTTTAAGTGTTTGAGATTTTTTTTAATTAATACATACATATATATATATATATATATATATATATATATATATATATATATATATATATATATATACGTGTGTGTGTGAGCTGTCGGTTAATACCTATTACAAATTTCTTTTTTTACAATTTTCATATTTATTATTCAGAAACTTATCATGTCATAACCCCTTTAATTAATCATCTTCTCATCTAGTTATCAATTTATTTGTCTGCTGATCTCGATTCCGTTACGTTCATTGTCGAAGACACAAATTTCGAGTGCACTGACGAGCATATATTCACCATGTATCTTGCAAGCAAATTCGTTATCTGCTTCCTAATCTCCATATACCCCACTGACTAACTCTATTCTTCCGAAGGTATTCTATCAACCTAACTATGAAATAAATAAGCGAAGAATCTCTGGTGTTCGTAAATATTCGAAGCAACAAATTGTCCCCTTGAATTCCTATACGTTCTTTTCAAATAGAAAATCGTTCCTTCCGAGAAACACAACGAATCAACAAGATATATTATCCTATCCACTAATTCTATCAAAATTACATGTGAAAAGAATATATCTACACTCAACATTTGTCACAATTACGTCTATAGCAATAAAGAATTTAAATCCCACAAAACTATATAATAGAATAAAACTAGAAGAAGGAACTTACTCTATTGCTTTTAATAATCGCCACAAATAATATATCAAAGAAACCTCACGGAATTTAAAGAAAATATTTAAGAACAGAACAGGCAATTTTTACAAAACAATGCATTAACTGCATTAGCCGCTCACCGAACGAGACAGACCACCATTTTGTTTTGAAAATGCTTCTCTAATTAAAATAAAAAGAAAACAATGTACTAACACGAAAATATATTAAGAAAACTTTAATCCAAAGTAAATTTGCTTCCTCGTTCTTGCATCATTTTCACATTCTTCTCAGATGTACTATTATCAAAATATGTAATATTTAATAACAAAAGTGATGGAAACATTAACAAAAAGAAAAAGATTCCAAATGAAACCGGCTAGATTATATAAACAAAATATATATTTAAACAAATCAACTTTAAATTTAAAATTTCCAACGTCTCTTGTGCCTGGAATTCAAGTTGACCTCATTTTATTTAAACAAAAGAAATATTTTTAGCACATAATGAATTCCAGCCACGATCTTCATGCCTAGTTTTTTCTTTTCTTTTAAAGTGTGTAAAAAAGAACGGATAAAGTAAAACGCTACACAACAATGATATGACTGGGCTGATGTGTGATTCCTAATCCTAGAAAATTCAAAATGACTCTAATGACAAAATATATTTTTTTTAATTAAGAGGTAGCTAAAATGCAAATACAAAGGAATTTTCAGTAAAAAAAAAAAACAAAAAAAAATAAATAAGCAAATCTTACAGCGGACAGGTTTTACACATCCTGACACCCAACAAACAAAAAAGTTCAAGAATACTAGCAAAAACTAAGAAAAATATCAAATATTCTGTGACATATTCCACGAAATTCACATTTCCAAACATTATCGTATTAACTTAATGAATAATGAAATCAAAAATTGGTTGGGGTAATGACAAAATTTTCATAGGTTATCAGTAAAGTTAAATAAATTACATTTAAATTTATTTGCACGACTAGTAATATGAACATTTGTTAAAGGCTTATATATGTACTAGCAGTAGAGCCCGGCGTTGCCCAGGAATGTAAGAGTAACAGATAGATCAAGTGACGGCCATCATAAAGACTGAAAAATAAAATTGACAAAGATTATTGTTTAAGGTTGACGGACACGCATATGTTAATTAGTTTTGTTTTTTGTTTTTTTACAAATTGGTCAAACCCAAACTCAAACAAAAGCATTGTTTTCAATCGCTATGAGTCTACAGATTGAATAGAATTTTATTATTAACACTGATCTTGTAAATGGAATTTTTAAAGCATTCTGAATGTAAAAATAAAGAAAAAAGTGTGCAAGACAATAAGAAACACTACCTGCCAAAAAAAAGTGAAGTTTTGTTGAAATAGGTTGAAAAATGTAGGAAGTCCGATCCCATATATAAACAAACAAACACACACACAAACACAAACAACCTGTGTATGAGTTGTCCACCTTTCATTCTCGCGATGCCTCTTAATCGTGTTTTCAAATTGATTTTGTGCAAAAACAATTGTGTTTTCCCAAACAACAATTTTTGGCGCTGTCAGAACCACCGCAAGGTAATTTTACGTAGTCCTGTGAAGTTTTGTTGAAATCGGTTGAAAAATGTAGGAAATCCGATCCAATATATAAACGTACAGACACACACAACCTGGGTTTTATAATAAGTATGATATATATATATATATATATATATATATATATATATATATATATATATATATATATGTGTGTGTGTGTGTGTGTGTGTGTGTGTGTGTATATGTTATATTCTAATAGTTTATCTGTAAAGGGACAAATGAAGGACAGGTGGAAAACCTAATCCTAGCCGACGCTCAGTGGAACTTATTTATTATGTAGCACGTGTTTATATACAAAACGAGGGAGTCATAAATTTATCAAGGCTTTTAAATTTGCGTGCATTTCTGAATGTTTATCAGGTTGCAATAAGTCAAAGCATGCCGAAGACACAAAGTGTCATAATTCAAGTCTAGCAAAAATTAAGCGAAATAAATTCAACCTTCTGAAGTGTAAGTGTGTGATTATTGCGCTTGAGCAATTTTTTTTTTAAAATTATATCTTCCTGCATATTAGGGGAATTCAAATTCAAGCCCCTGGTGTATATGATAAGACCAGTGTTATAATTAAAATACATATTGTTATAGACAAGCGTATGGTTTCAAGAAAGAAATACGACAACAGTAGAAATAGATTTACGTGATTTATTTCAACAGGAACGTGTGGGTTTGGGACAGCTTCCTTGTGGTAAAGTTCATAAGCTGGCTTCGAATCTGGGTTGATCTCTCATAGTAGTTCACACTGGCGCTCCCCCTGCTGACCGCTCAGTCTGACCGTGACATGTCTCTTCCCTGGCCTCCTGTTGACTATATTTAGTCATCACCCCCAACGAGGGCATCATGTGGCACAAGGCCGGTTTAACGTGGGATCTCCGAGCCCTTGGGCCCGTCTAAAAATATGCCCATTGAACCCGTATAAACGGGTTCAGGGTCGGTTTACCTCCCCGAAAGAGAATCCGCCCTTCGGCGTAGCCTCGTTCGGGTTCCTCCCCTCCCGAAGGCAGAGATTTCTACCGGTCAGCCGGTCGATCGACTTTAGACTGAACTCAGAGCGAACACTGACCTCCCGTTGACTGCCCGTTGTACTCCCGTGTGACCCCTTTTATGGCGTTTTTTTATGGCTTAATAGGCTCGAAAAACGACACGAGTATAATTAGGATGGAAGCATTTTTATTGGTCGAAAAATAGAAACACTTTAAAATATTATTTTATTTTTCGACCGGAACTCGTACGTCGAGAACATGCGTAAACGAAGATAATGGTCATTTTGTGACGGGGCCTTGTCCCGTTCACTTCCAGCTCTCGCTCTTGAGTATGTTAGTTTATTTGCCTGTAAATCAGCCAATATATGTCTTCTTTTATTTTATAACAATATATAATATTTAACGTTATTTGCTTGCTTGTTTAAAAGAGTTAACTTAGTGAGCTGCTACTGCGGAACAAGAAAACAATATCCCGTCACTTCATATTAATCTCAACTACTAGAGGAATTTATTTAATAAAATCCGACTGTAACTAGAGCCAATCTGCAATTGCTTCGTTTTTGATTATACACGTTAAAAATGCAAAGGCGTTTCACTTTTTACTCATATTTCATTAAAACCGTTATTATCTGCCTTTCGACTTTTATGCCTTAGTGTATTCACTTTGAAGTCTTTTTTCTTTCTTTTTTCGTTTTTTTTTTAAAGATTATCTGTTGATTCCCATGCCTTCACGAAAGAATGAATTTTTAAAATAATACCAAATGTTTGCTTCAAATGTAATTTCCAACTTTTTCCCACTAGGACAACCGTTTAATTAACAAAAAAGAAAATGAAAATATCACAGTTACTTTCCATTTCCAACAAGATTTTTTTTTTCTGATGATTTCTTCGTATTTGCATTTTTAGCCACCAATTAATTCCAAAACACCTCCTTCACGAAAACATTTTATCCTTCTAGAGTTAGATTATATTTGTCATTAGAGTCATTCTGAAATCTCTAATATTCGGAATCACACATCACCGCGTTCTTTTAATTGTGGTGCGACGTTTTTCATTTATCCTTTTTTTTTTTTAACAATGCCATTATTTTATTTTTATTCCCTGTTCCTTCAGGATGTTGGTGATCATGGCTGCCAGCGCGTTCTTTTTTATAATTATCTCTCAAATCGCCTTCATTTTTTCGAATGATATTTCTGTGTTTTCCGCTGAATTCTCCACCGTTTATAATGCCGAGTCTACAATCTATTCCATTCCTTGACACCCAATGCAACATCGTCTGCTCTAACAGCAAAAACACATTATGGCGAATAGAATCTTTCTCTCTCTCTCTCTCTCTCTCTATATATATATATATATATACACAGATAGATAGATAGATAGATAGATAGATAGATAGATAGATATACAGGGTGTCCCAAAATAATGTATACACTCTTTAAATATTAATAGTTAATAATATATCACCGTGATGTGAGAATTAATATGGATAATATGCAATTAATATGAATTAATATGCAAAACAGATGGATTGGAAGAAGAGGGATAGTTGAATACCCACCTAGATCACCGGATTCACACCCTTGTATTCCTTTTTGTTGGGGGTTTCTAAAAGACAAAGTTTGCAGCAGGAAACCTGAAACAACTGCTGAAATGAGAGTAGCAATTGAAGAAGAACGTGCTCAAATACGAGAGGAAATGATACTGGACGTTCGTAGGTCTATTTTTTTCAAAATATGAAAAATGTGTTGAACAGTACGGCAATCAGTTTGTCCACAATGATTGGTCAGTTTTCATTCTGATGTGAACTCATCATTATATGAACATTCTGCCATTACCTCAAGTAGCTTTTATTTTATTAAAGTTAATTGTTTTTGTATATTTTACTTCTAAATTCTTTAAATGTGTATTCTTTCTCTTGTATTAATCTTATTTACAAGTCAAAATACATAAAAGAAATAAGTTATAACGACTCAAAGAATGTATGCATTATTTTGGGACACCCTATATATTATATTTGCCTGTAGATCAGTTGTTCTTCACTCAAGTACGTTTTTCCTGAATTGTTTCGAATGTAATGAGAACGAAAAGAATATAAATTCAAACGTTCATAGCCTTAATTTAAAAGAAGGCTCAATACCAAGAGTAGAGCAATGGTTATTTATTACAAAGATGTTGCATACTGACAAAGAAGTACTCACGGCAAAGATGCATTTTTGTTTCTATGCGAATGCATTTCGACAGGTGAGGAACAAATATGGTTGTCCATAACCATCTTTGTTCATCACCTGTCGAGTTGCATTCGCATAGAAACAAAAATGCATCTTTGCCGTGAGTACTTCTTTGTCCTTATACGACATCTTTTTTAAAAATATATATATATATATATATATATATATATATATATATATATATATATAATGTTATGTGTGTGTGGAGGCACGATGGGATAATGGCTAGCGGGTCGTTTTGAGGAATAGCATTCCAGTCGATTTCGTTACAACAATCTATGTTCTAATACCATTGGCAAAAGTAATAATCTATATCTTCTCCCCACCCCACTCTGGCTAAAATTGCAGGTCAGATTAGGTTATATAGCCTTGGGTGGCAACCAGTTTTGAAAACGGAAAACTGAATACAAACTGGATCGCATTATACTAACCTTGTGTATATAAAAGGCTTCGGTCCGCTCGGGAAACGAAATTACCACTAAAACACCTATTTGCAAGTCCAAATGAATACGATGCTTGGTCAGTTTTCATTCTGATGTGACGTTCAAAGAAATCTACTGTTCCACAGGAAACAAAAAGAACTAATACATACATGCACACACACACACACATATATATATATATATATATATATATATATATATATATATATATATATATATATATATATATTGTTTTAAGGTATGGCGTATTTCTCGCTTAAATGGCTCACTACCAGGTATAAATCTTATGGACACTGAGGTTAACACCCAAAGGCATCAGCCTGTTTTACGCTTAAACACTACCGTCAGGCCGACTGTTGCAAAATTCACTTGAGGATGAAATATAGCTGTTTTTTTTTTTAGCTTCTATTTTTGAAACTTGAGAACTCTTATATAGCGATGGAATCATATTTTTTTTTAAATAATTATAATTTAGGCCCTACTTATGTATTGAGCACTGTTTTTTAAAAATAAAAACGAAAATACTAAAAAGCTTTGGATTGTTATAAACGTAACTGTTCTTGCCTATTTTTCTATATATTTGCAAACACATGTTTGCAGATGTAAAAATAAAATTTGGTAGATAGATAAAATACGTAGACATAGATGGATAAAGAGATAGAAATCAGACAGCTAGTGGGGCGTGGTAAAAGAGGGTCATATGAAAAGTTTACAGTAAATGCATTTGGAATCGAAAAGAATTGTCTGAAGTTGGTCGCTAAACGAAAGTGATTGTTTATCTTAGCCTGCTACTGCTGCGCTGTCACGAAAGTTAATCTACTAGTTTTTCACTTGGATTACTATTAAATCTACTGATCCAACTTCTAACTGTTCTTACTTACATAAACATTAACTGACCTCCTATGAATGATTTTAGCACTTTTATCCCCAAAATAGAAAGTATAAATCAGGCGTTGCTTTCTAATTGTGTTCCGAGGAGCAGCTTTTTGATTGTAAATTATGGGCTGAAAAAGCAAAGGTAACAGCACAAATAGTTCACTGGGCTTCAAAACAAGAAAAAAAAAAGAATTCTAAATAATACTTATAAAATTAAACTATTTTAATTAAAAAAAAAGCCAATTTTAATGACAAAAGTATCTTCATAAGTAACCGCTCCTTAAATATATCTCTTCCTGGGTAAGACGTTAAACTACATCCGCGTCCTGGGTAAGACGTTAAACTACGTCCAGCAGCAAGGCTTCTGATCAGGAGGTTTTGAGGAGCGTTGAACCACCTCTTAATTGCTGGTGTTCCCAGGTACACTCTGACCCGGGGTGGTAGCACCTGTTAGGGTCCCAGCTATGGGCAAATAGTTAAGTATCACCAGCAGTACTTTTTTGAAAAAAATTATTACCAGCAAAACCATTTTGAAGGAAATATATTACCAGAAATAGATTTTTGACAAAACAAAATATTACCTGGAATAAAAGTTTTTGTCAGCATTAAACATCCCATTGAGGTTGATATGCTGTAAAACAAAATCAACCAAACCAAACTTTGCAATCCCAAAGTGCAATGAGGGGAGTGCTAACGCAAGTTTTGAAACTACAGGACTAAGACAGTATATACACCCACTTTCTAAGAGCAGTTGTTAAGAAGACTTAGAGCGAGTGAAGCTTGTGGATATGGGAAGGAATGGTTTTCTCAAGGAAGGTTCTTGCTTTGAATGTTTATTAGGACTTAATGTCACACCAAACCCCAAGTATATACGATTCATGTCTAAAGATGCTTGAAAAAAGGGCGGTTCCATGTACCGATTCAGTAAGTACCTGACTCCTTCTGGTATGATCTGACTTTACAAGAGTCAGATCAAGTCCGAAAAGGGAATAAGTCTCCCATAGCTTCTCTGGAGCTGTCCAGTTTTCGATTTCCAATCTTGCTAGAATTCAAAATAATCTACGCGGCCTTGTTGTTAATCAAATATTTTTTCACATTCCAACCCCTTATCTCAGACGAAACTTTGTAAGTCGCCCGGTGATCTATCACTATAAAATTAACAATCTACAGGGCGGCTCGAAAGTCTTGTCACACTTAAATAAAATAATTTTCTATTTCAGATGGATGACACAAGCTCCTACTGTTTGGAAGAGGAGTAGACCGTGACAAGACATTCTGACCACCCTGTATATTCCTCAGTTCCCCCAACTCTAACCCCGGCAGTCAACACCCGACACACTACGTACATTGAAGCGTAGATCACAGTCATTTCTTTCGGATTCCGTCAGTAAGATATCCTAGTTATTCTTCTAGGAATTCTTCTTCCCAAGAACAGTTGTCTTGTAGGGTAAATTCCTAAACGTATTTAATCTCATCATACCTAGGCTTAACCATTACATTTCCCACAAATATCCGTAAACAGCTCTACATATAAAGATAAAGAACAATAAAAACTGATTTCTTGAAAAAGTGTTTTAAGTAAAAAATAATATAAATGTCAAGCGACAGGAGCACTAGCTTTGTCATGAATGGATGTCTTATGTTTTCTTGTAGGCAATAGTCTTGAGTATTATGATAAACTACATCTATCAGTAAGGCATCTGGTTAGAAGCTTGGATGTTTGAGGGGCGTTGAACCCACTTTTAATTGCTGTTGGTCACGGATCCACTCTAACGTGGGGTGGTAGCACGTAGTTGGATCCCAGCTACGGACAAATAGCGAACCCACCAGACAGAAAAAAAATCACACTATGAATATAAAAAACTACATTGTTATATAGCAGAATTACCAACAATATCTATTCATAGTACTATGACAAATAATACATTTGTAGCAAAATGACCAACAATATATTTCTTCTGTAACTGAATGTATAGAATTGCGTTTAAAATATATTTAGCTCTAGCCATAAAATTGTGTTCAAAATATTTAGATTTCGGCATCAAATAACCTATAGAGATTGATATACCTCGAAACAAAAGCAACATACCATCCTTGTAAGAAAACGGTTATATAACTATCACCGTTTCCAAGACTTTTCAATGATCATTGCTCCAAGCAGATGGATTTTTATCAGCTGTGAATTTGCATAATTTCTTGGGAATGATAGTTGGTTGGTTTCCTTTAAATTCCTATAATGTTTTGAATTCAAAGAAATATTTTCGCTATGCTGGCTTTCAACCGAGGCCAGAAAACCTTGATATATTTATGACTTTCACAATGTCATTACTTCTAAAGCGAACGTTGCAGAATTCGCCCGTAAATTGAACTTGATTCCTCTACATTATTTTCCGCCCCGATAACCATTAGGCCATGCTCATATTCATTTATCGCTTTATGCTATTTAAAATATGACCCTTTTATCATGATTTCCATATCTACCTAAACGCTGTATACGGCAAACAGTTGTATAAAAAAATATTTCAACTAATCGATAGTTATAAGTTAAATGCCCTTAATAAGAAAACTGTTATTTTTGTTTATTCTTAAATACGTTCACATATTTTTTTTTAATTTAAAGTGTAATTATAATAGAAGAAAGATCATTTATTCTAAGGTTTATATGTTAGCTTTTCCATTATATTTTTTAAAAAAAAAGAATCTTCTTAATGTTTTCGTATACTGATTTAATTGAAACATTCTCCAAAGCTGCACAATAAGCGCCTAGACATTTCAATATTTTCAACCTTCAATCAACTTTCGATGTCTTTTGGTTTGATAAATGTATGAGAATTCCGTACCGAACTCATTAAATAATCCAGGGAAATCAAAATTTATCATTTCAATGCTTCTCCTGATCAAGGATACCTCGTTAAATTAACTGCTATCGAATTATTTCTTCCCGATGAACAAATGTTTATGAACTTATAGTATATGAGTTCAATTCCTGTTCTGGTTGGGCAAAAAGACATTTTTCCAGTTGAAAAACAAGTGACATTTAAACTTGAAGAAAATGAAGTTAAAAAGAAGAAAACTAACAAAACAATAAGAAAGAAAAAACAATATATGCAAACGAAGGTTAATTTGTAGTTTATAAACAGTTCGCATTAAACATTTACAGAATACTTACATTTATGTGTCAATGTATATCTTTATTCGAATCTGGCTTGATAGATTTGATGAAATCTACCGTTTTGGAGTTATCGACAGAAATATTGCGGATTCATTCGCGTCGTAGACGGCATCCATTACTGGCGGTGTTTGCATAAATTCACTGCGGAAAGCTAATCGGCCTTATTTTTACTAATCTTAGGGCACCTCGAGGTGGTGTAATGGTTAGCAAGCTTGTCTTGCTAGACCTATTACGACTGAGTAGTGAGTTCCATCCTCACTGGGTGTCCCATACTTTCTTGTGCCATATCTGAACTACGCTTGGAAAATCGCTATTTTTGCTGATCTTACTCGTTTTAACTTGTCGCAATTTTGGTACAAGAGAATTATATTCCGTGTACAATAATCAAGGCAAGTGAAGTTTTCACTCATAGCCATTCAACAGCAAATTTATGCAAACAACGCCAGCAATGTATAATGCCAAGGAGGCGAATGAATCCGAAATTTTTCTGTCGATAACTCCAAAATGGTAGGTTTTATCAAACCAGATTTGGATGAATCGTGTACAATTACAAATAAATGTATTCTGGAAATATTTAATGCGAACTAAACGCAGGTGCTAAACCTAAAAGAGAATGAAAAGTATAATTAAAAAAAAATTTTGAAAATAAATCTTTATTTCTGCAATAAACTCGTCCAGAAATGAAGAAGAAAAAAAAAGATATAGGAAGTTAGCGATGCCGGGAAAATAGGACTGCGGTGGATGAAAAAAAGGTAAAGGAAGATGGAGAGAAAAAAAAGAATAAAGAGAAATAATGAAAATAACGCTAACAAGAAGGATTGGATAATAGAGCAGTTAAAAAGAATGAGAGGAAAAAAGGAAAAATAAGAGAGGACGAAGTAAGATAAGCAGAAAGAGGTGTGACGTAAGAAGATAATAATTAAAGAAAGAAATATGTGAAAGAAATTAAATTGATGAAAAATAAAGAATTAATCGAAATGAATAAATGTTGTAAAAGAAATGAAATAGAGAGAAAGATATAAAGAAAAAACTAAATACAGAAAGAAAGACTGAATGAAAATGTAAATGTGACAAAGGGAATATAGAAAGGAGGAGGTGGAAGAAGATGATGATGAGTTAAAGGAAGAAAGAAAGAAAGAATAGAAATAAATAAAGAATGGAAAAAAAGAAAGAAAGAAAAAAGGAAAGAAAGAAATGAAATAAATAAAGGGAAAGAATGAAATATAGTAAAATAAAGAAAAAATACAGAAATGAAAAAGTGAAAGAAACAAAAAAGAACTAAATATAGACAGAAGGAGTGAAAGAAAATTTAAATCCAAAGAAGGAAAATGAGAAGAAAGGGATCGAACGGAATAAAATTTTGAAGAAAGAAAGTAGAATGAATGACGAAAATAAATAAATTCGAAGAAAGAAATACAGTAAAAGGATGTAAGTAAGAGGCAAAGAAAGAAAGAAAAGCAATTGCAGTATATCAAATGAAAGAAAGAAAACCTAAATACAGAAAGAAAGTGTGAAATAAAAATTTAAACGCAACGAATAAAGAAAATAAGCAACAATTCTTGTGATAATGTTAAGATTAACAGATCCTAACCGATATTGGTATACAAAGAAAACGAAGTTATATTTCAGTTCATTTTCAGGCATCCCCGGGCTGTGGTTATCAAATATTGGTGAATAATTCAAGAACGATGCACATTCCTGAGGGCTTTATTTCTCTCTCAAATCAAGAGTCCATATTTACAGAGCCGCCAGACAAATCGTTTTGAAAAGTTTAAACGAAACGGAAAAGGAAAAGAATGAGCTGGTCTGTGGTGATTGGAACAACAATCGATATTTAAAGTAAATACAATTATTGCTGAAATCAATCTGAGTATATCAATTAAAAACAAACAAGCAAGAAAATGACTGTATAGATATGGAATCGCCATCTCGTTTATTCAAATTCTTTAAGTATTCTCTAAAAAAAAAACACGGCGTAATCAGACTTAAAACAACAATTATATGCAAACGTGAGGATTTGATGTAGTTTACGTACGAGATCCGTTCACGAAAAAATATGATTATTTAAAGTTAACTAAAATTTAACCTATCGAGATTAATGCGACTGTAACCTCTTAGAACATGAAACACTTACTGAGAAGTTCCTGTTTTTTTTAGGATGGATCGTCGCCATTATTTATATTCGGTCTATCTTTCTCATTCTTGTTCTTATCATGTTGAACCCTTTCAGCTTTCTTCAGGCGTGGGAAGTAGATGATCCTAGTTCCGCTGTTTATACCTATGTATGTCTCTCTTCATTCTTATTTAGTACAGCTCGATTACTGCTCACCCTGACAAGACTTAATATGAGTCTGCACATCCTGACGCAAGGATTGAACTTTCTATTCTATGACATCAGATTCACGAAGTAACATTTTAATTAAGGGTATCTTGCCGAATATATGGTCATCAGTTTTATTTTTATTTTCAACTTTCTCTATGGACAAATTCTTAAATATTCTTAATTGTCCTTACTCGTGAGGAAAGGCCAGACGTTTATTAGAGTGAATTCTGGATTCTAAGAAGGCTGAGAAATGGGTGATGCCAATACAAGGATCATAAAAAGGTACGCTGGAGTAATGGATAACGGCTCGGTTTGAGGAAGCGGTGAGGAGAGTTCGAATCCCAGTCTAATCCGTTACATTCACTTACGTGCTAGTACACCTAGGAATTTCTTATTACCCCCCCACACTATCTATGCGTAAATAGCAGGATAGACCGGGTTCTATAGCCTTGAATGGCAACTGGACTACCGCAGAAAGAAATGGCAACCTACTTTGAGGGAGAAAATCTGCCTCGTCAGTCATGTATGGAATGATACATGATTGCCAAACGTGTATCACATAACTGACTGCGTAACAAGAGACGAAAAATTTCATAATAGATTCGAATATTATTTCTGTTCTCTTAGCACTAATTTTGTTTAGAGACGAAACTACAGCCGCAGAACTCTGTCCTATTTCCAGGTATTTTGGTAAAAAAAAATCTCTGGCAGCATCAAGGTGAGTTTAAGTTTAGCAAAGCTAGGCTGCTTGAGCCACTATGACTGATAACTGATTTCAATCCATACAACATTCCACATTAATTAACCTAAAGATGTTGAGACATAATTTAAAGACACTCATCTAACTTAACCACAAAATATGTTCTCACGATCTATCTTTATAAGACAAATATTCGTCCATACATTGAAAATTTATGAAACATCATATACTTCTTCAGTTATATATCTAGAGATAATTCCCAACATATTATTGAAACTGAGCTGGCATATTGACTTCTAACACTTTCCCTTCGCTGTAACGTACCTTCCTGTGTCTTTCCTACAAACACTGCCACCATACTCTTCTGACGAGCGTTACTTTTTGGTACTCTTGGATTTTGTTGGGACAAATTGTATAAAACAACATAATAAACTAACTTTTCTATCAGCAGATAGATCAATGGATTCAATATAATCGTTCTAATTCATGTCAGTTGAAAACGTTACCTCGACAAGACGCAATGTGTCATTCTCTTTGAGGTCCGCATCAGCCAAGCGGTTAGAAAACATTAAAGGTTCTCTAAGACAAGAGTTTCCTTTTGGAGACGATTAACAGTTAAGAACAACTGAAGATCATTTTTTTTACACCAGCTGTTAAATTGACTATATCAAAACTATCAGATTTACAATAACGACAAGAAAAAATATTTATCATCAGCATACGTAGTTAGTTTAGAATAGAAAACTCTGTGTAGGTTTTTGATGAAAATTAAGAAGAAAGAAAGTCCAAGGATAGCACTCCAGAGGACAGTCCTATTAACGGAAAAAGGTATTGTAATGACAAAAGTACGCAGGTGTAGGCTTTAAGAAATCATTATTCAAGTGTCCTTTTATAGTCCCAGTAAAGAGAAGAGGAAAGTAACAAAACAAAGGGAGACCATGCTTTATTATTCATAACAGGTATCATCTTACAATTATTAATGTAAGAAATCATTATTTTAAAATGATTCATTAAATTATCATCTGAAAAACAGTTTAAACGGAAAGTTAAATAATTGAAATATACTAATATATTTTCTACAATCGCTATTTCTTTGCGATTTCATAGATTAATTACCTTCGTATAAATGACGCTATTGTAAATCATCGCGATAAATATAAGGAAATAGATTTGGAAAGAGGAATTAAGCCCATCTTAGAAAAAAAATTCTTTAAAAATTAAAATATACCTTTTTTTTCCTAAGAGGCGGGTAAATTATTTACTGTCTGAATAATTATCTCATTTTTGTACATAATAATGGGGGTCGGGCCATCTTCATGTTTTCGGAAGCCTGTTGAATCGCTAAATTTTGAAGGAATTTTGAGCAGAATCTTTTAAAAATCTACCAAAGATAGATTTTACTGCCACTGGTTTCTATCTCTATCCATAACTATTTCTCTTTTTAGTAGTCCTCAATTTTTGCTATTCATGTCTCGACTCAATCAGAGTACGAACCAAGGATCGAACTTGCAATTACTACGCCAAAGAATTCACAAAACAATGCTTTACGCTACCAGGCTATAGTTCCTGGTGGACAATTCTTCATCTCGAACTAATTAACTGCAGCGAGTAACTAACGCCATATCCATTGTCTATAAACAGATGACAGTCTATTTCGCTTTTATCTATATAAATATATCATTTGAAGAAGTCTTAAACAATAGACTTTATCGGAGATATTTATTCTTGATTTCCGTAAAGGCTGGAGGCAGGAATGCTGTGTATTGTAATCTTGACGCAAGAAAACTGTAGGAAATTTTGCTTTCAAAAGAAATATTGTGTTTTAAATAAGAAGTTTAAATTGCTTTGGGTCATTGAAAAACAAATCATGGCGTTTACGCAAGTGTGTCCAATCATGTTAATGTAGATAATGGACAGAAAACATGGAAAATGTTGGTATTCCTGCAGGCGAGCACAAAAAAGATTTTATCCATGACTTGACGAAATTGTAGTGCTGCAAGTACTAAATATACTGAAATCTCTGGAGACAGGTTTAAAGACTTTACTGGAAAAGATAGCTATATAACAATATGTTAGTTTGAACTGCTTTGCTTTAATAAAACATATATTGATATTTTTCATTCAAATAAATGATCCAATAGCTACTCAAAGCATAAGGTTAGTGAAGCTTTTGTAAGGACGTAAAATAAACAAGAATTACATATTAAGAGGCTAAGTACGATAGTTTCTGGTTGGCCATAGATATATAGACGTTAAGACTGTAGCAATCGGGGAAGCATCATCCCTCGAATCTTTTTCAGAACGCAACAGTTCTGGTGAAGTATCAACCAGGTTGCAATTTACACTTTACCAATCGAGTATCATGGAAATGGTCAATTCAGTGTACTTTTGCTGTCTAGTTCCGACTTTGAAGATTGAGAATGTTAGAAATATGTTAGAAGTAATTCGAACATCTACCGTGGAAATATCGTCAGAGTAGCGAGAACCTGGCAAAGTTTCCGCTTTGGAAAGGTGGTTGGGTAGTAGAAAACATTTCGTCACATATAAGTTCGTGCAAAAGCTTTTGGATAGTACCAAGCCTGGAAACTGAGGCTTGAGCATCTCTAATTCTGTTAAGATTCCAGGATAGATATATATATATTTAATTAATTCATCGAGTCTGATAGAAACCTCTACAGAATGCAGGAAGCACTGGACGGCCGTTTCGTCCTATATTTGGGACTCATCAGCAGTGCGCATCCACTACCGAGTATCGAACCCTGACAGTTGGGTTGTCAAGCGAACACCATACCAACTGTTCCAAATGGGCCTCGGTGACGAAGAGATTCCAAATCAGACTCAACTAAGCGCCGCTTGCTCACATATTCCGTGGCGGAACTCAACTGAGTTCTCTGTGACCATAGGACTGTGCCCCCGGGAGCCACGACTACTCTCACCAAGCCGCTACCAACTGAAGCATTAGAAGCCGGTTCAAGCGAAGACAAACACACCGAGGCCCATTTGGAACAGTTGGTATGGTGTTCGCTTAACAACCCAACTGTCAGGGTTCGATACTCGGTAGTGGATGCGCACTGCTGATGAGTCCCAACTATAGGACGAAACGGCCGTCCAGTGCATTCTGTAGAGGTTTCTATCAGACTCGATGAATTAATTAAATATCATTATCAAATCCTCCTACTAATTAATATATAAAAAGACTTTTTATGTTAATAATTTCTTTTTATAGATAAAAATATTTAAGTAAATGTTCTGTTTATAATAAACAGTATTAAACAACATTTACCGACCTGAATGTCCGAGAAATTTTCACAGAAAATATTCGTCCTCCGCCAGGATTCGAACCTGTATTCTTTACGGAACTGTCATTTAGCTTGACGTGCCTTTAACCGATTTGGCCACAGAGGAGACACCCCTATACACATCAAAATGAATTAGAGGCGTACTGACCTAAATGACATGATATAAATAAGAAATTATCATTGTAAAGATATTCACCTACCGCCCCACGTGGTTGGATGCGGCACAAGGCCAAATTTATTGAGGGGTGTCCGAGCCCGTAGGCCCGGGCAAAAAATTTCCCCGTAGACACCGTAAAAAACGGGGTCGTGTAGCTGTCTACCACCGCAGGCGAGACTCTGCCCTTTGGCATAGCCTCGGCTGGGTTCCTCTCTACCGGGATGATTAGTTTGACAAGAACACTGTAGAAGACTATTGTAAACAATTTGTTAATCAAAACAATAACCTTATCTCGTTTGTTAGACTCGCAACGTTTCCGTGTTAAACTCTTCAGTCTTCTTCAGTCTTCTATCTTCGTGCAGGAAAACATTAGACTATTCGAACAGAAACTTGTGCTAAAACATATCTTATCAGACCGCTTTCCGTAATTAAATTGTATTTATTCTCAGTTAATTCTTAACAGTATTATTGAGGATTCTGTTACTTGTCCGATTCTTCTAGTGAATCACTGATGTATGAAACCTACAAGACAGAGTGACTGAACTCCAAACTATCAGGGAACAAGGTATGTCTAAACCAACACTTTAATCAACGTAAGCAAGCAAAATAAATATTTGGTTTAATATATGTTTTCCTGGCTGATGTGCGTTCAGTCACTGGGATGGACACCGGTGAAAAATAAACGGACAAGTGACACAAACCGGAATAAGACCGATGTGTCGTAATTTACTTTAATGCAGAATAAGGTAAACCTACCCATCCGGGTGAATAAAGCATTCGGATCCAAATTCTAAGAATGTTAACCAGTACGAATAAAGGACATTTAAGGTGGTTGGAGAATGCATCCACCGAATCACTGTGAGTATAACAATCAAAATTAGCATGCTAGTCGGAATAAAAGTTTCCCACAATTTTTTTTTAAAATTCCGATATATATATATATATATATATATATATATATATATATATATATATGTGTGTGTGTGTTTGTGTATATATATATATATATATATATATATATATATATATATATATATATATATATATATATATATGTGTATATATATATATATATGTGTGTGTGTTTGTTTATATATATATATATATATGTATATATATATATATATATATATATATATATATATATATATATATATGTATATATATATTATGAAATGGACTAAGTTCATTCATATTCATATCATTCATATCTGCTCATAAGGATCAAATGTAAACAAATGACATCACACTTTATGAAATGAACAAAGTCTGACAATTATTTTAAGACATTATGTTTATACATTCTTTTTGTAGATACACATATTTAAGTAAATGCTCTGTTTATATAAAAATGTCTTAACATAATTGTCATACTTTGTTCATTTCATAAAGTGTGATGTCATTTGTTTACATTTGATACTTATGAGCAGATATGAATGTACGTGAGACATTCATAGAAGATTGAAGTTTAAATACGGTAAAATTCGACCTTGCTCACCGAACACTCCTCTATGGCCAAATCGGTTAAAGGCACGTCAAGCTATGTGACGGTTCCGTATAGGATACAAGTTCGAATCCTGCCGGTGGACGAATATTTTCTGTGAAAATTTCTCGGACATTCAGGCCGGTATATGTTGTTTATTATAAACAGAACATTTACTTAAATATTTGTATCATTAAAAAGAATGTATTAACATGAAAAAGTCTTAATATATATTGCCATCCACAGACAGACTGTTTCGCTGCATCACAACTCATCAGTGGAGTTAGACATCCGGTTGCCTCTAGCTAGGATCAAAACCCGATTGAATTGGCGTCAGTCGGGGATTCTACCACTAAGCCGGCAGGGATGAAAGTGAATTTTAAGTGTATTTATTTTTAGATAAACACACAGTGACTGAGAGAACTCAATTCGATTTACCGAAGAGTCTTGCATTATTAGCCGTAATAGTCACTGTTTACAAACTCACATTTCCTCCCCAGAGAGCTCAACAGAAATTAATTTTTTTTATATATATATATATATATATATATATATATATATATATATATATATATATATATATATATATATATATATATATATATATATATAGAGAGAGAGAGAGAGAGAGAGAGAGAGAGAGAGAGAGAGAGAGTATATACGAAACAACCACTGAAATATTACGATGGATATTTCAGGCAATGTAAATCTAGTAAGTGTGCTAAAAATTTTTCCCTTGTCCTAGAATCAAACATGTTAGGAACTCTATCTTCAGAACTCGAATATAAGCTCTCTTTTATATACTGACGAATATTAACATATACTTTCCATATTTGCCGCTGATTTGTTGATCGGCGTCTAGAATGAAAATATTTCTACTTTTCTCATAACACAAAGATTCTTTGCTTACGACATAACTTAACCTTCACCATTAAGCAAAAGCTTTTATTCTCATCGCATTAACTGAAACGAGCCTAATGTCGAGTTATATCCTTGGTTTGTTTTCCAAAGAGTAAAGTCCAATAGTTGGAGGCCAAGGGGTCTGAAGATTGATGACCTGTGTGTCGGAAATATCCGACATATTCCAACCTCTAGCCTAAATCGATATCACGTCTTAAGTAAACATAGTGGAAACGAAAATAAAACAAATGGAGAAAAAAAGGAACAAAGGCGAAGTCGAGTAGATAGAGAAATGCAAACGTGTATATTGTGTGATAGAAAGATAATTTAGACCCAGACAAATAGAATTAAAAAGTTGTAAATTATATCCGTGTGTATACTTATGTATTTTGCCTATCTCTCTCTCTCTCTCTCTCTCTCTCTCTCTCTCTCTATATATATATATATATATATATATATATATATTCTAACAAGAAAGTTCGATAGTATATGCTATATTAAATTAATCTAGATTATCTAGGTCTACATATTTGTTTTCTCTTAGTCGATGTATCAGTCCGCGAGGTGGGGGGTCGTAATTCTGTAAAACATCCTATACATTATAAAACAAAGCCATATTTCTCCATTTGCTAAACTTGATATTTATCCCATTCAGTAATATTCCATCCATATACACAAGATTGTTAGCTATGTTACTCGTCGTTTATCTCTGCCCTTGTTGCCTTCAATATTCCGTGAGTGTTATATTCACCAAACCAACGCTCTTAAATATGTGAATTATAAATTTCAATTAAACATTTCTGATCTCAAGCGAAAATATATTTCTCGTTCCCATTTCTTTTAAAATCTCTTCCTTGCGTGTGTATACCTTACATATAGAACCTGCTTTAGGTGCCCGTCTCTGTAGCCACCAGTCTCGTCTTCATCTCCGAAGAAAGTTTCCATCATTCACTGGCATTTAAAAGTATTGGTATTAAATATAAATAGATAAACCTAGTGTTCGATGAAATAGTTAGACGTAATACGTTTCTTGGTTTCTTAAAGTCATGTTTTTCTAATCCAATTTTGCACAAGAAATAGGTCAAATAAAGATGAGACACAGGCGATAGAATCGCATTGGTATACCGAATGATGCTATTTAAAAGGTAAACAAAATTATCAAGAAACAGGAAAATGTCGTTTCACACCGCGAGAAGAGTAATGCACCGTTATATAGAAAAGAATAAATATAGATTTATATCATAAAAAATACCAACGATACATTTTCGAACTAGAATATACGTGAATGAATCTTTATCTACAAACTGATTTCTTACAAATAATAGACATTCTATTGGTACGAACCTAAAAATCTTGTCGGCATTAAATAAAACATTGAGTTTGATATGGCATAAAACAAAATAAGTCATAGTGAGATGTTATGTAATATCGGTCGTCCTATATGGCAGTGAATTTCAGACAGGCTCCGCACAGATGAAGAGATTTGAGGCGACAAAATCTGGTTCTACAGGAGCATAATGAGAATAAAATTGACTGAACTTGTGGGTAACAACGAATTTCTTTCTATCTATCTATCTATCTATCTATCTATCTATCTATCTATCTATCACAGTTTGTTCTATCTATCTATCTATCTATCTATCTATCTATCTATCTATGTAAGCAATTTAATATAAAAAATACCTATGGAAATGCAAAGGCAATCCTGAATCAACTGTTATACACGTTGCTTAATATATCAGTCCTTTCTCCTACTTAGCACTTAATCAAAGATTAATGAAATAAATATATCTTTATGTGGCACAATTTACGAGATAGAGAAAGGAAGAGAAAGAAAAGAAGGCAGAAAGAAAGGCGAGACGAATCGTAGGTGATAAGCAGCCACACACACACACACGGCTAAGAGACAATGAAAATATTGATAAGTAACAAATGAAAAAGGGTGTCATTACAATGACAGGGAAATTCTGAGTAAAAAAGAAAGGGAAAGAAAGAAGGAATCAGATGTGTTTTGATAACGGTTGTGTTATCTAGACAACTGGCCAGGGAAAAATTCAAGTGAAAATGCTATTTCGATAAGTGACGAGAAACAGGCCACTAAAAAGACTGACCGAATTCTTTTCGACGAAACAACTTTGGCCTGCGATAATAAAATTATGTTATCAGGAATATGTACCGAAGGAAAATGAATGGGGACCCAGAAGTGTTTTTCTTTCTTCCTTGGAGGCGACAGACTGACTGAAAACTTTGGGGATATTTCTTTTTTGAAGCCATGTTAAGAATACCACTCATCTTGATAAAATAGCGATAAAAAACCTGACAATCACCACGTGTAAAACAAGAGTTGTCATATTGTCCGTTGCGACTAGAAGGGTGATAACGGCGATTGAAAGGAAGAAAAGGGAAAGAGAAGAGATATATTTTTTTTTAAGCAAGATATTTTTTTTTTCCCGAAACAAAGCCACGGATTGTTCCCGCCCGACTAAGACATCATTGGTCAAGTGGTGGTCACGTGACGCACGAAGGAGGAGGAAAGATACCCGACCAAGACCTCATTGGCCGAGTGGTGATCACGTGACGCACGAAGAAGGCTGTCGACGCCCCATCCAGAGTATAAGTATGAGACGCTGCTACGAAGAAGTGGGGGGGGGCAGTTCACGCCCCTCAGAAGTATGGTGAGAAAGTGGGAGTGAGGAAAGATTCCCAAAAATGGAAAAGAGTGGAAAATCCCTAACCAGAAATAAAAGAAGTGGATATGTATTTAGAATTATCGAGGAACCCCCCGACGCCAACAGACCTACCCTGGTTTTGGTTGGCGTCAATAAAAGCGAAGCCCCAACAGGCAGAAATCAGTTCGGGGTCGAGTTTCCAGAGTTGAGTTCCCAGAGTCAGTCTCCAGTTGAAGACGCCTCGAGATAGCTGACCAAGATTCACGCAAATTCCGGACTCCTCTTCAACCCAAGAACAATTATTTTGAAGAGCGACTTAGAACCAGACCACCGAAATAAGTTTTTTTCGACTTTCGTCCAAAGACACACCGAAACACCAATTTCTTAGAGAGCAGACAACTTGAAGCGTTAAAACTTGCCAAGCGGAAACGACGTGTCACAATCCACAGAACGGGTCGGGAGATAGATGCAGTCCTATGTATCGAACAACTAGACATAAAGTTTGTTACCTTTTTCTTTGATACTTTGAACTTTTTGAGTTTTCATTTTATTTTCTTTTATGCATATTTGTGTAGTATCACCCTCGTTGAACTCAATTTGCATTACGGCCCCAACCACTGTTTGATCTCGTCTGTCTAAGATCAATTCACAATGTGGGTAGGCGTACTGGAGATCAATGCAGTTACCTTGGTAACCAGGCGTTGGAAGCGAATTGGGAACGACGAGGCTGATATCAAATCTAACCAGATTCCCACCCGAATCACCAAATGGTTAGAACGTCACATTTGGGTGCCGCGACCGATACCAAGCCAGTTGGTCGTCACAGGACGAGACAACACGACTGACGCTGACAGTTTGGAGCAGCGACACCCGGACGGAGCAGCGAGGCGCGAACAGCTGGCGCCGCGGCGAGGACGTCACAATTGGTGCTGTTTGGGGACGTCACAACTGGCGCCGTGGTAGATCAGGATAGAACGTCACAGATGGCGCTGCGACCGGGGGACGACGTCACATTTACAATTGCGCAAAATTAGTCTTCCTAAATGTTCAATATGCAAACGCTTGAATATATATATATATATATATATATATATATATATATATATATATATATATATATATATATATATATACATACAGACTGGGTTCTGTAGCCTTGGATGTCAACTGGTCTACGAGAAGGACAACACAAATTCAAAACCTGCGGAGGGTCGTTTGGGAACCTTGTGGCATTCGGTGCACCAGGTCTCTGTATTCGTCCCTTCAAAAAGTGTGGATGGTCCTGCACGAGGCCTTCACCACTATAATTAAATCTTATGTGCCGGTGTCGGGCTGTCGGTTTCCTGGAAACTGATCTGCTTGACCCTCATACGTCGAATCTCGACGGGAGAGTCGATTATATATATATATATATATATATATATATATATATATATATATATATATATTACAATGAATCATTCATACATAAAAGTAAATTAGTAAAGTTAATGATATAATGGCGAAACCCCTTTGCTAACTACTTACGACTGTAAATTCAGGTATGGAAAATATTTTGTTTTCGGTAAAATTTAGGTAGCACGCGAAACGAAACAAATATATTGCGAATGGAAATATGTTTTTTTTTTTTTAAATGTGTTATTGATAACGTGTGCAGTTTAATTTATGATATGAAATAGTGGAAAAATTCAACTGCATGCTCCATGAATTTGTATCCGTTATCAATGACATTAAAATATATATATATATATATATATATATATATATATATATATATATATATATATATTATTATTATATGATGCTACAAGAATTTTACCAAAAACAAAATAGATTCCGCATTATATTTTTATGGGAGACGTAATTCAGTTTATAATTTAAAAAAAAACAAAAAAACAACATGGATCATAACATTCATCCGATGATTAGTGCGTTAAGGCATCTTTAAAATTTAGTTAGGGAAGAAATTTCGTCATTTTATATTGACTTTACTAATTTAAATTTTCCAAACTTTGTATTTATTTCATATTAATTTTCTCTAGGACATTTGATAGTTTCGACATATATTTTTAAAGATTGTGTTTCATATATGTTTAAGTATCTCTTCTATTTGTTTTTTTTTTAAATGCTTGCTTGGGTCAATTTGAAGTCACTATATATTTATGGGAGACGAATATATATATATATATATATATATATATATATATATATATAAATATAAATACAACATGGATCTGTGTATAAACTTCTTTATCGATCTAGATCATAGGCATGATGATTACACGTGTATGGTTTATAGATTCAGATTTTTATACACACACTCACATATAATTTTAGAAAGGATAAATAGTGGTTTATTTATATAGACATAATATATATGTATTTCTGCATATATATATATATATATATATATATTTATATATACATAAAATATATATATTTACATAATTTAAATTTAGATATGAAATGTCTGTATGAATATTTATTTTCAGATAATTAAATTTTCTCCTGAATTGACATTTTGATAGTCACATATATATATATATATATATATATATATATATATATATTTATATATATATATATACAATGAATCATTCATACATAAAGTAAATTAGTAAAGTTAATGATATAATCTTTGCTAATTTACGTTTTAAATTTATGGAAAATATTTTGTTTTCGGTAAAATTTAGGTAGCACGCGAAACGAAACAAATATATTGCGAATGGAAATATGTTTTTTGTTTTTTTTAAATGTTATTGATAACGTGTGCAGTTTAATTTATGATATGAAATAGCGAAAAATTCAACTGCATGCTCCATGAATATCCGTTATCAATGACACATTAAAATATATATATATATATATATATATATATATATATATATATATATATATATTTGAATTATCAAGAATTTTACCAAAAACAAAATAGATTCCATGCCTGATGATTTCGTTTCAGTTTATATTTAAAAAAAAAAAAAAAGAACATGGATCTTTATCCGATGATTAGTTAAGGCATCTTTAAAATTTAGGCATGAAGGAATTTCGTCATTTTATATTGACACTAATTTAAATTTTCCAAACTTTGTATTTATTTCATATTAATTTCTCTAGGACATTTGATAGTTTCGACATATATTTTTAAAGATTGGTTTCATATATGTTTATAGATTCAGTTCTCATGCTTTTTATACACACACTCACCCAATATATATATATATATATATATTTTATAAATATAAATATGCACATATATTCGTTTTGTTTATTTATATCTAGATACATACATATATATGGTTCTATAGATTATTTTTATACACACTCACATATAATTTAGAAAGGATAAATAGTGCACATATATTCTTGTTTATTTATATAGACATATATATATATATATATATATATATATATATATATATATACATAAAATATATATATTTACATACATATATAGAAAGATAGATAGATAGATAGATAGATAGATAGATATGATAGATATATGAATATGTCTGTATGAATATGTATATTCATATCAGATAATTAAATTATATATGCAGCGAATTTCTCCTGAATTGTTCATATATTCTGAAGATGACGAAAAGTAAAATAGCATCTATCTCAATTCATATATATATATATATATATATATATATATATATATATATATATATATATATATATATATATATATATATGGGGTGTGCACGAGTGTGTATGTGCGTTTTTGTACATTATAATCTACAAAAGGCTTCCTCATATTTAGAATTGAATAAATTTCATAAAACTCGAAATACTGAAAACTTTTTTTTAAAACTCAACATATTTCCTTTTGTAACAGCCTCACTATATTCAGTCTTTCAATTCGCAGGAATCTAACGGTTGCCATTTAGGTAAATGCCTACAAAAATATGCCCCTGCGGCTTCAAAATCTATTTAATTACGCCAGGAATTATATTCTTCAAACTAAAACATTTATTAGAATAGTAAAAGAAAAAAAAATCACCACATTCTCTGATATAAGTAAATTCATTGTTATAGCGCTTAATATAAAACGTTCAGACGTCATGTGATTTAACTCTAACGAGCCGAAGAAGCTAAATATATCCTCCGGAAGGGTAACCGTTGGCGCCAAAAGCTTCACTACGTGTAGAAATATGAATTATGATTGAATAAATTTTGTCCCTATCTCTATGTAAACGTCAGTCTCTTACTTAAAATCGACCGACTTCTACATTCTGTTCGAATTGCCATTTTGACAAATAATAAGTTCTTGAATTTTATAAGTCCTCACCTGACATCTCGACTTTCGCATCGCCTTAAAATGGTTTCTCTCTGTTTCAATAAATATTTTTTTATGGCAATTGTTATAATGCGATTTCTACCATCGTAAGTCGATTTGAATTCAAGTATAGTACTAGAATGGCATCTAGATTTCATCGTTCTACTGTTAAAATAGCTAGGGAAAACCGTTAGTTCTATTCTCGCAGTTATCGTCTGTAGAATTACTTTTCGGTGTCTTGCTTTCCATTCAGGTACTCTCTTAAAAAATATCAGCAACATGAATCGCCATTTTCTGTCGTCCTAGAAAGCATTCTGTTTTTAACCTCACTGAGGTCTTTCTCATTTTCTTTCAACTTCAGTAACCCCATTTTTTTTTTTTGTGACACTATCGCCTTGGATGGGCTGAACGATAAAATCATACTCCTCGTATCTACCGATGCCAATCTTTGCTCTAGCTCGAATATATGCCTTCCTTTATGTTTCGAGTGGAGCTTTCTGGTGTATCGACTAGAGATGATTGTCTCTGTTAAATAAATAGATTCCAAATAGCTGTATTATAAGTAATATATTTCATTTAATAAAATATCTTTCCTTTTGTGGATGTCTTTCCATATATATATATATATATATATATATATATATATATATATATATATGAAAGTGAACACTGAAGTCAGCACGCAGAAGCGATAGATTAAATTCATACTAAATGCAATCACCTGGCCACACGGATGGCCTGCAGATTTCGTTCAGCAAGAGACAGTCTCTCGCCTCTGAGTGTTGACTTCAATATTCACTTTTATATTTACGTACCCTCTATCTCTGATATTGATGACTTTATCCCATAAATATAGCTCATCTTAAAACTATATTTTTCATATATATATATATATATATATATATATATATATATATATGGGGTGTGCAATGAGTGTGTATGTGCGTTTTTGTACATTATAATCTACATAAGGCTGCCTCATATTTAGAATTGAATAAATTTCATAAAAATCGAAAATACGGAAACCTTTTTTTTAAACTCTACATATTTCCTTTTGTAACAGCCTCACCATATTCAGTTTTTCAATTCGCAGAATTTAACGGTTGTCATTTAGGTAAATGCCTATAAAAATGTGTGTGTGTGTGTGTAAATATATATATATATATATATATATATATATATATATATATATATATATATATATATATATATATATAAAATTTGTGTCTTTTTTTTCAAGAATGCTCAATTCCTCCATAGAACATTTTTTTTTGTTTTGCCTTTATTTATATTATTCTTTTACAGATTTATTTTAGAAATATCTGTTAGCTATATATATTATATATATATATATATATATATATATATATAGAGAGAGAGAGAGAGAGAGATAATAATGAGAGAGAGATAGAAAGGGAATTCGTAAAATTTCTTGTTTTTATTCAGTTCATCAAATCAGATTAGATGGGAATACAACGCATTTCTTTTGGTAAAGATTTTGTGATTCAGATGAGATTTTTTAGCGTCCCTGATTCATATTTTCCACAAATGTATGATAGAAAAAAGAGACCAGGAGGCAAATGAACATATATGAAATCTCCTGTTTTGTATGAACTAAGTGGAGATTTTGTTTTATTCCAAGATTTTCCTGTGATTACCATTGTCATCTATTTTCAATAATTATCTCTGTTAGGTAGTATGATGTATCTCGTTAACTTGCCCAAATTATATAGAATATGTCAGCATTACTTTTGATATTTATTTTTTACCTTTTTTTTTAATACCATATCATCGATTAAATAAAATTAAAAAACACTACTAAATGTTTGCCTCAAATCTAATTTCCAGATTTTTTTTTCTCCAACTAATGCAACGGTTTAATCGGGAAAATGAAAATAAACTCGTTACTCCCCATTTTGTACAGTATTATTTTTTAAGGATTTTTCATGCTTGCATTTTTTCCATCACATTATTCTAAAAGAACTCGTTTATGAACACCTTTTCTTCTGTTCGAATATTATATTCGTAAAATGGTAGATATAAAAGATAGTAATGTTCTTGCCTGTCGCCTTCTCCACGGTCAATAATTCTGTTCGACTCTCTAGAAATATATAGTATACCTATTTAACCCATAACTGGGGCGACACTTAATAGACTTAATCTCTTCCTAAAGCGATCCAGTGATTGGAAAATACACCAGAATTTACATCACTATGTATCCACTCCGGAATTAAATGCCAATCATAAATTTGAATGCACCAGTCATATTAAACGTGCCTATGAATGAGTAAATACATGTCTCCCTCTTTTATTTACATTACACGCAAGCAAGATCTCAAATCTAGTAGATCTCTATTTTGTACAGTAATATTTTTCATAGTTTTTTTGTGCTTGCATTTTTTTTTGCAATCATTTAATTCGAAAAGGCGTCGTTTACGCGAACATTTTCTCATACTCGAATTATATTATTTTTGTTATGTTAGATCGATTTTGCATTCTTTAAGAATCGAAATCACAGATCGGGTGATCAGTTTTATTGTGCTGCCTATTTTTTAAAATTTATCCAATCTCGTTTTTTTATAAAATATTCCTATGGGTGTATGTTGAAAATATTTTGTCTATATTCCTTAAGAACTCTGAGGATATACAATTTTTTAAAATTATCTATGAATTCCCTGATGTTTATGAAAGATTTTATAGTAACGCTCTTGCCTGTCGTCTTCTCGACGGTCTATAAATTTACTCGACTTTCCAGAAATACATAGTATACCCTACTATTTAACCCATAGCTGGAGCGACAATTGGTAGATTTAATCTCTTCCGAAATAACACTTGTACGAAAGTGAGCGCATTTTTAAAGGATAGCTTGCCAAAAATGTTAAAAAAAATACTTCTGATCCCGTATATATTGCGATATACATACATGCGCTCTCATAGACAAAAATATGTTTGATGTCCAGAGATGTAATAAAATACTTCTATAAGCAATACAGATGTACTTAATGTTCAGGGATATAATAAAAAGCTTATAGAGTCAGTAAAGATATAAAATAAGAGACTTATAGAGACAGTACAGATATATAATAGAATACTTATATAGGCAGTTAAGTCGTGAGGTCGGGAATCTAAACACTAGATGAATTATCAAATGCAACAAAGGGCGAAAATCAGGAGATGTGTAAAAAGTAATTGTAATATTAACAGTTTCCTTAAATAAACATTTGTTATTCACTAAGTGATCATTTCTTTCTATTAAAATTATTTTCCAGAAAATGTGTTTCTCAAGTCCAGTTACTGTTGTCGTTCTTTCATGTATTAATAGGATTTCCTCTTTAAACTTTTGTTTCATGTTGTATGCAATGTCTACATATTGATTATATCATTATTCTCTCTTCGAATCAGCCATTTTTAGCTGCTAGCTGCTGTTGAAAGTATTCAGGTCATTAGGTGTCTGTTATTTGATACAGTACGTTGTTTGGGATTCTATAGCCCCAGTCCACACGGTTTCAAAAGAAAGGTGAGTCTAAAACCTACATGCTAACCGCATACCAACCGATTTGTCTGCTTATATACATGATCGAGGTGGCACGGTGGTTTAATGGATAGCGGCTCGGATTGAGGAAACGGAGATCCGAGTTCGAATTCCAGTCCAATATATTACATTCACTTATGTGCTAATAATCTTGTTAAAGCTATGAATCCTCTTCTTCTCCCACCAGCTATGGGTAAATAGAAGGTCAATCCGGATTCTATTGCCTTGGATGGCAACCTGTCTACCTCAGAAAGAAATGGCAACCTACTACGGGAAAAAATCTGCCTCGTCAGTCATGTATTGAAAGATACACATCACCTAAGCGTGTATCACGCGTGGCATATAACTGGCCACAGACTGGGATCTGTACCCTCGGATGTCAAATGCTCTTCCGCAGAAAGAAATGACATCATACTGCGGGAAAAAATATCTGCCTCGTCAGTCATGTATCGAAAGATACATGATCACCTAAGCGTGTATGATGCCTGTCACATAACAGATATATTCATGAACGTATAATGCAAGCCTTTCATATCAAATTTACTGGAAATACGAGGGTCTTTAAAATTAGGGACAACGAAACGACAGACAAATATCAGGTTAGTAACTTAGAATATCTGCTTCCTAAGCATGGCGAACTTTGAAATGCATAATCGTTACCCGACGTAATTAAATGAGAGTGTTATTGATAGAAACTGTGATGACAGATAGGCTTCGATAAACTCCAGAAAACGCACAACTCTCAAAGGTACATCTATCTATATCTACACAGACTAATTACTGTAGGCGGAGTATTAATTATAGTAATTAATTTAAATGAAATATGGCTAATTAACGGCTCCGCTGATTTACATTGATGATTTATATGTTTTCTTAGTCTGTATCTGAATCGAGACGTGCGCCATATTTACTTACTGCATTTCCGAGTCAACAGACATATGCTGGATTAATCACAAGTATATTCCATTCTGTCATTATTTCTTGAGTAATTTACATGAGAATTTTGAAAAGGTTTCTTAATACGACAAATATCTATGTAGTGGTTACGCTGGAAGCTAAACTACTAATTAAAACTATCTAAGTTAAAAAAGGAATTACAGAAAAGAAGTTACATCGTATGTGGCTTCCTATATTTTTTCCCCGTTTCATATGTATATAAAGTTAAGAGTGTATTCTAGTTAACCATGATAATTTCTGACAAAAAGAAAAAGCATGTCTCTGATCCTTGGTGACAAAGACATTCTGCCGTAAACAGCTGTTACACGTGTAGCGATTGGCCAAAACACCAGAACTTAAATCACGGTGTATCCACTCTGGAAACAAATGCCAATCGTAAAAACGAACGCATCAATTATACAGTTGTTAAATGTGCCTATGAAAGAGTAAATGCATGTCTCCCTCTTAAAACATTTATTTACAAAACACACAAGCAAGAAGTTACAACTAATAGATCTCCATTTTGTACAGTAATATTTTTCAGGGATTCTTTGTGCTTCCATTTTTTTTTGCCATCGCTTAATTCTAAAAGACCTCGTTTACGAAAACATTGTCTCCTACTCGAATAATATATTTCGTAAAATGGTGCTTGTGAAAGATAGTAACTATTGTGACCAAGTAAATGTTTAAGTAATAATAAAAACCAGCTTTGCATATATATCGTATATTAAATAATAAATAAACTAGAAGAGTATTACACATCTAGTGTGAGAGTATCAAATGAACTAGCGCTCAATCTATACATTGTTCACTGTTCTCCGAACATTCTATCCTACTAAACTCATATTAAGCGGAAGTGTCAAACATAGCCATTTAGAGTGATGACACCACAACACTCTCCCATTTTTTCAGTCTGACTCTGTATGGAGTCTTTTTTTTTTTATAATTACTAGACAATACTTTTTATTCAATCCTTTTTCACAAAAATGTATGTCACCGTCTTAAATCTTTTATTTACGCAACACACAAGCAAGATCTCAAAACTAATATACATGCAGACTTAACGGTATTTTAAGATTTCGTTAACACTGAATGGGATAATATAGAAAAATATTTTGTATTCTAAAATTATTTTGCATTTTCCAATGAATATTGCTTTCACAATTCTTAGAAAATGTGAATGATTTTTTTTCTAGATACAAGTCCTCCAGCCTAACCCAAAAACAGGTGGAAGAAGATAGGTAATTTTTATGCATCCATCTCGCAGGTTAAGCATAAGAGAATATCTTGCCTGGAATTTGAACTCGGCATGCTGATTTCCTGTTCCAAAGCAATAATCATTGCACCACCTGCACATACTGCAGAGAATAGCGGAAATATAATTAAAAAATTGCTGTCTTCTTAAATAATCGAAATAAATGTAACTTAAAATCTTTTCGGCACAAAAATGATTCTGTAGAAATGAAAACCCATCAATATTCATGGAAACGTGTCTTCGGTATTAAGAGGTTTTCAAAGACTACAGAAGAGGGTATAAATCTGATTATGTGCATCAGTTTGATTTGTTCACTCTTTTGACATCATTGCTCCTGTGAATTCCAAATACATTTCTCACAAACCTATTTTGTGACAGTGGAACGTTTTATTAACTGCAAGAAATGTTCTCAACTCAATTTCCAATAACGAATTCGTGTTAATGTTTCCGATTTCTACCAAGAGTTAAATTCGATCAAATTTGCATGTTGCTATTTCTCCCACTGTGAATATACTGTTGCCATAAATGGGGTGAAGCGGCCCAAACAGTCATTTACTAGGCTTCAAAGGACTCATGATCATTTAGGCTGTCTTGCTGGGTATGACATATTTTCCATCCTACAGGCTTTTCGACAAAACGTCGGAATCTTATCGCTATCGATTTATACTTCCATGTCAATGCTCAAATCTCTTTCTATTCATGTCAATAGTTCACAGATTTATAACTAAGGCTCGACTTGTTACGTTCACAATGTTGTATTAACCTCATTCCCCCAGTATTACATTGGTAAGAGCGAAGAGCCCACCGGACAATTTCATGCCCAGATTTTGTGTGCCATCACCATTGAACACTGGAAAATGATCTCCATGTCTACAAAAACAACTGTTACCAAATATATTTTCATAATCTTCACTTCCTAATTCTTTCTCTTTAGTTTATATCACTCACCCCATTCAGTATCACTCTACATTGAATGACTGTTTTATTATTCGATTGATTGATTTGTTTTACACTACTTACTAATCCAGAATAAAGATTGTAAGAATATTTTTTGTTTGACCCTGAATATTGCTTTAAAAATTCTTTGAAAATAATAACGTTTTTTTTTATAGATACAAGTCATAAATTTCAACCTATTTCTGGTAGGTAAGAGGAGATAGATACACACTTTTCCAATTTTATTTGCACGTAAGAGAACGAACAAAAAGTAATGAACACGATTGGATATCGAACTCCTAGTCGCTATCCGTTACACTTCCTGAGCATTCACTGCATTATATATATATATATATATATATATATATATATATATATATATATATATATATAGGTTTATACGGTACAAAAGCGTATAAAGGCATTAAAAACAAGAAATTTTATATTGTAGGCCATGATAAGTTTAAAACAAAACACACACCAGTCGACCGGTTTCGTCCCCTCTCGTCAGAACTGTTAACGGGGAACTAAGATTATGAGGAAAAGAAAAAAAAAGCCTGTCATGGATGGGAAAAAAAAAAAAAATTATCCTAACCAAGATGCTAGAAGCGCAGTACAGCAAGTCCAAGCAAACAATCTCTTTGTTTACAAAGAGCAGGTTGCCTGGACCTGATGTACAGCGTCTTCAACACCTTAAGATGGAATAATGAGTGCGAACTGGCCAAAACGGAAAACCAGTTCACACTGAAATCCATCGCACAAGTTGGATTCTTTATAAAGTGATCCGCAATCGAAGACCCATACGTGTTACGAATGGCATCGTCTAAAGAAATTTTTTTTGTTCAGTATTATAGCAGGTGCATGTTGTTTAATTCTAACGTCCAACCGCTGTGTCGTTTTACCTATGTAATCGCATCCACAACTACATTTGAAATAGTAAATAACAGAGTTAATATGGTGGGGGGTAGAACATCTTTACACATAGATGAAAGTACGGACTTAGTTTGAAAGACAACTCGAACGTTCATATATATATATTGACTCTTTATATCATAAAAGGAGTTTTGGTAATAAAAACCGATATAAATATAGACCTTCTTTTCTGTGCCAGGCCATTTCAAGGCGTGTTTGCAGGTAGTACTGAATTTACTGTCATTTTTATTTATATAAATCTTAACCCATAACTTCCCACGTTATAACACTTCTGCCACCATTCAGACAAACTGGCTACCCCAGCTATAGGTTCAATTGTAGGACATGGATCTCAAAAAATAACTCTTATATAAAAAAACTTGTATTAACTTTATTCTGTGAATGTTATTTGTCCTGACCTGGCTCGATATCTCGCCTGCAATTACTTTCCCACAATCGTAATTTAGCTTCATTTTGCATTATTTATAAATATTTTCATGGTAATTGCGTTGATGATCATCGCTCTTAGTTACGTAGACTTCAGAGATTTAAGCCAAGTACTATTTTAGCGACAGTTTATTATTATTTTACAGTTAAAATGACGAAATATAACAGTAAATTTTATGATGGCAGTTTCTTCTATTTTAGTTCTGGTATGTAGAAATCTGTTTTGGTTTCTTGCTTCCAAATCAAATTTGATCTTCAAAAATTCAAATGTAATGTCAATTAGAAAATTTGTCTCTAAATTCCGTTTTTTTAAATGTTCACACTTCTCAATATTATTTTCGTTTTCTCATATTTTCTCATACTCCATTACCATTTGCATCCTAGTGTCTTTAATTCCTTGATTAGAGTGAAATAGCTAAAAGAATTTGTGGAGAGTCGTTATCACACAACTACCGCAAGAACTGGGTACATTAAAAATTAATAGAATTACAAATTTCAAAAGAAAGCATAATGTGTTTAAATTAGAAGAGTGATTACGTTGTGCTAGACAAATAACTAAAGAAATAAAGAAAAACCTACCGTATATACACACAAGTCTCACTATAATTTAGAGATTTGCATGGCCCCTTTTTAACGTCAATATAACTAATATTTCTTAAATATTTTTAAATATTCAACTATATTACAAAACTTTGCTTATATATATTAAAACATAAGAATTTCGCGTTATTTACTTATCGAGTGCAGGGCTGCTCTGTTTAGATGACAATTTGGAGACCGGTATCGCTTCAGTCTTAAAATCACTCGAAAATAATATTCTTTCGTCGTCATTCAAATATTAAATGGTAAATATCGATGAAGCATTTTATTCGATGTGTGACTCGGTTCTGTTGGAAGAAGTGAATGCGTAAAAATAGAATGAAATTAATTTTCTTCCTTACTTTCGCTTATGTTCTTGCCCAGGATACATGCCTGGACTACTAATATAACACTGTCTTCATCAGATTCTGTTATGTTGAGTGAATAGGGTGCACCCCTGACTTTTATCTAAATTTTGGTTGAAAAAAAAGAGGCCGACCTATTCTCGAGAATATACAGTATATAAAACTCAACGTTGTAATACGGGCATTCAAAAACAGTATCTTATATGTTTGACATTCCAAGAAAATCGATATGTTCTCCGGATTTCAATCTGGCACAGCACGAAAATCATCACAAAACTTAATCTGTCCTCTGCCGAATAAAACTGAACTTATTAAATAATAATCAGTGGCCTATTTGGTGGGCATCCTTGGTGTGTCAGAATTAAATGCGTCTGCAAATATACAGCCCCTTAAAATGCACCTATTCTATATGTTTTTAGAATTAAATTTTCGAAAGATTTCCGAATTAGAATTAATAAAATAACGACAGGAATTCGATTGAAGAAAAAGTAATTGACCGAAGCCAGATCGATGACTATCGATTTTTTTTTTCTAAATACAACTGAAATAATGTTATGCCATAATGGACACTATGATCAGTGCGAATCTCTGGTGGTAATAGTTTATGAGACCTGGGACATGAGGAGATACAGATTAATGAATGATAATGCTCAGAATAGATTAAGCGTGCAAACTCTGTTAGGCCAGAGGTTAACGTTGTACGAATCGTTGGAATACTACACAACTCTATAAACAATGTCGACCGATGCACCAGACATGCCCATTAGCAAATATGATTGTTATGTCTATCAATAGAAATCTTGCGACATTTCTATCCTGATATTTTCGAACAGTTTTCCTTATCTTTTATTCTTCTCGTCCTCGATCGGACGAACCTTTCCTTTGAGAGCCTCAGGTATTTCGCGTCGACTTTGTTGATATCTTCACACATAGTAGGTTATGATTTGCTTCAATTGTTACTGCTATCCCTTCAGGAATAGAGTTATATTAGAACACATAATTTTCGTTTCATCATGAGAGCATGATTGATTTGTAAATGGGTGAACGGATGATTGTATATATATTATATATATATATATATATATATATATATATATAGACAGATACACAGATAGATAAATAGATAGATAGATAGAGAGATAGATAATATTAGTGGTCAATATATATATATATATATATATATACACACACACATATATATATATATATATATATATATATATATATATAAAAGTGAACATAGAATTCAACACTTAGAGGCGACAGTCTGCTTAATGCTATATGCAATCGGCAGTCTGTTTCATGCTATATGCACACATGGCCTGACGAGTGCATATAGCATAAAACAGACTGTCGCCTCTGTGTTGACTTCTATGTTCACTTTTATATTTACCTACACTCTATCTCTGATACTGAGTACTTTATCCCATAAATATAGCACACCTTAAGACTATATATATATATATAAAGCATATTCGTGTGTATAATCGTATCCGAATGTCGAGATGCTGAAACGAACGTCACATGTGCTGAATTCGGCTTTTTCAGGCCAATATAAATGACATAATTGTGTGTAAAGAAATTTAAAAAAATATTTGCGATGCTCAAACATCTTCTTCTTATGTATCATACTCTTTCCTCGATATTTTGTACAGTCCATTCTGTATATCTCTATCATGTTCTATCTCATTTGGTATATTTCTTATCTTGATGGAAGTCCTCTTATTCTAAGAATTCCAACGCATTTTCGTTAAATGCTATTTTGTTTTGAGGAAGCAGACCCCACACATATATCGGCGTTGTTTATAAACTTTTCACTCCCCTATATATATATATATATATATATATATACACATACATATATAGTACAGCATTTACATTAGTCCTCATCTTTGTCGCCATATTTGTCACAACGTTGTACGCTCCGGCTTTCTTCAGGTGGTTGGAATTTCGAACCGAACCCTTTATTTCGATCGCTGGGGTAGACTGTTCTAATTCCACGTGCCATGTTTGATGGATGTCAGTTAATTTTCCCTCTGAAAGTCCTCCACTGCCTTAACCAGGAATTGAACTCACCTTCTTTGGGTCTGTCACTGGATCTAACCAACGCATTTATCCACTGTGCCATGTGTCCTTGAGGACATCTGGGTATGAACTTGAGTATTATAAACCTAATGTTTTCAGCATCATTTTTACCAGTGCTCATATTGCAATTTTTTTTTTTATATATATATATATATATATATATATATATACATATATATATATATATATATATATATATATATATATATATATATATATATATATATATATATATATATATATATATATATATATATATATATATATATATATATATATATATATAGGGCCACTTGTAAGTTTTTCGAACCCCCAGACATGGTTATTTTTATAGTAAAAATAAAAATAAAATAAGTCCATTACATGTGCATCCAGACAACAATTCGTTAAGAAGAGTTTCCAAAAAATGCGCATAAACTTTTAAAAAGAATGTATTTTAATTATTTATTTAAATATGAGATTCCTTTCTCCAAAACTGAAATTCTGACATATGCCAAACAATGTGACCCCCCCCCAGCCTGTATTTGTGTAGTCAAGTATGTAATAAATTCAACTGAAACACATTTGGGTGCTAAATTATTCATTCTAAACTGACCAATCAAATAAGAGTTCCTTAGTAAATTGCTTCGTCAACACAGATTAAAAGCGGGGGTACACCAGCTAAGCTAATGTCTCACAGATTAACAATGCCGAGAGGAAAGGCGATATCTGATGACATCAGGAAATTATTAATTTTTCGTTAGTCTTCGGAAAGCTATAAAAACATCTCCAAAAGACTGCAGCTCCATCGATCCACAGTAATACAAATAATTAACAAATGAAGGCATTCGTCACGACAGCAATTCCTCGTAGAAGTGGATGCACGTCAAAACTAGCACGAAGAAATAATAGAAAAAAAAATAAACGCTGTAAAAGCCAACACACATCACCTCCAGAGATTTGAAAATGCTCTGACAGCATTTGGAGTAGATGTACCTGTGTCTAAAATCAAACGAAAATGGAATGGACATCGCATTCATTTGAGATCTACGAGAAGGAAATCTCTGCTCTCAAGGAAGAAGTGAAATGTTCGTTTAAACTTTGCAAGAGAAAACATAGACAATCCAAAGTCTTTTAGTAATTTCATTCTCTCTGAAGATAGAATTTCTTGCTGATAATCACAACTGACATGTTTGGAGAAAAAATATATTGCATACCAAGCAAAGAACCTCAATTCAACAGTGATGCATGGTGGTCGAAATGCTAAGATCTAGGGCTGCTTTTAACTGCTGTACCTTGACAACTCCATATTATCCATGGACATTTGAATTCTCAGGCCTATCAACAATTTCTGGGTCAGAATCCCCTACCAAGGACAGTCTGAGAGTTGAAACCATGCCGTAAATGGGTTCTGCAACAAGACAATGAATGTGAGCATAACAACAAAACTACCAAGGAATGGTTGAAAAGGAAGAGAGTTCTTACTCTGGATTGTCTAGTCAAAGTCTGGATTTCAATCCAATAGAAATTTTGTGGTTAGACATGAAGCTGGCTGTTCAGGCAAGATTTCCCTCCAACCTCTCTGGCTAACTTTTGCAAGGATGAGGGATCAAAATCACCAACAACAGATGCGAGAAACTTGTCAGTGGCTACGGAAGGCGTTTGGTTGAAGTAATCGCTGCCAAAAGAGGTTCTAAAAAGAGTTCCCATACTTTTCCACATGTCAAATTGTCAGTTTTGGTAATAGATATATTGTTTTTAGAATAAATAATTATAATACATACTTTTTTATTTGTCTATTTTAAAAAAAGGTGTTTCGATGCACATTTAATTGGCTTATTTTAAATTTTTACATGTTACCATTGATCATGTTTGAGGGCTTCACAAAATTTCAAGCGGCACTGTATACACGCACACACACACACAGATACATATATATATATATATATATATATATATATAGAGAGAGAGAGAGAGAGAGAGAATTAATATAAGTAAAAGGTTTGTCCCTGTGCTGATTGATGTTACCCTCAACATCCCGACTGCAGACTTTTTTTAGATGAATCAATCCATTTATATATACGATGGTATGTTTCGTTATAGCATATAGCATTAAATTTAACAGTTCTGTCTGTGTGGATTAGAGGTGGAAAGTGTCAACCACATCATTAGTGGTTGGGGAACTCTTGCACAGGAAGAACACAATAGCCTCAATTATAAAGTGGCTTACAATCTGCATTGTTGCATTTGTAGGAAGTATGATCTTGAAATCGAACAGAAATGGTAGATGCACAGGCCAGAGATTGTGATCGAAAACTACCAAGTCAAGATCTTGTGTGATTTTAAAAGACAGCACAGATGGGGCCATCAAATCAGACATTACCGATTCTTAAAAAATGTCTCCACATCGATGGGTCTCTTCCTGAAGACCATAATATCAAGGCTATAGAAAGTGGAAAAATGTAAATGTTCACTAACATCCGGATTGAATTTGCTAGAATGTGGGATTTTTGCCAGATATATAGGCCACCGAAAATAAAGACCTACATTAATAAAAACTGAAATAATGCATAGTGTCCAGTTGCGTAAAAAATCGGCTTTGCGTGGTACAGCAAATATTCTGCGAAAGGTGCTTCCTGCTTGAGGTTGGACAAATTAATGGATAGCACACATAAGCCAATATTTGGTTGAAAACAAAAAAAAACCTTGTGAAAGAAGAAAGTATAATAATAAGTCTCCTGATGTTCCATCAGGCATGGCTCATTATAAGTTTTGCCTTGAGACAATAAAAGTCTCTTTTACTAGCAAATATGTGCTTGTGAGTTCATTGATCATTTGGACATGTGCACAATGGGCTGAAGCAAAGTGTAACCCTGTGTTTGAGGAGGGGGGCTGTATTGGAAAAGCATCATGGTTGGTTTATGGATAATCTTAGTTTGCTGGATGATGCATTTTGGAAGTTACATGTAGAAAATTGGTAACATCCTCAATTGGAGATATACTGAGAGTTTCTTAATCAAGCCGATAATATGCAAATATATGCGCTGTTTTAACAAAACCTGACACCATATCGGGCAAATTTGCCTGCTTCAGACTTATCTAGCTAGATGATATGATGGGCGTCGCAAATTCGTACACCAGTGACACCTTCTTGACGTATAACTTTCTCTACAATAATTAGAATAAGAATATTATATTGGTCCGCGTCTTCATTCCGGTGTATCCGTTTAGTTTGGGAGTGGGGTGATCTTATTAAAGAATTATAATTCATTTTATTCGCCTTATCGAAGTAAATGGGTATTTTTTTTAATATAAAAACCTTCTTTGTTCACAAGGGACGAAAAACAATTGGCGAAACATTTTTAGAGGGGAGGAGGAGCAATTGCTTCTACTGTTGTTTCTGTTACAGTCACTACTATTAATACTACTACTACTTCTACTACTACTACTAATACGACTACTACTACTATTACTATTACTACTAATAATGCCGTTTAAGTAAATAATAATATTATTATGTAATATTGTTAGACATGAGAGATTGAGGTGAAATTACAGATTATTTGTTTGACTTGGTTTTTAAGGGTTAACAATGCTTTGTGGGTTATATAAAGCCTACAATTTAACCCACAGCTTCGGGAATTATAATGATAGATAACTCTCCAAGTGGTCAACGAATTCATTCAACTCGGCAGGAATTCGAACCTGGCGCATCGATTTCTTACACTGAGCCGCTATTCATTACAACAGCCGTAGATCCACGTGCAATCATAGAGTACAAAAATACGCGCTACTATTAATTCAATCCCAGGTAGAACGTATCTCCACCAAACACATCTGTCGTATTTGTGTATCTGTGTTGATAGTGGCTTCAAGGGAAAAAATATGGCAGAAAACCAATTCATAAGCAGTTCAGTTTGTTGAATGCCTCCAGATTCATAAGCCTTTCTTCTCGGTCCAGGAACCCCGGGGGATGCATCGGTTTTCTCCTGCAAGTCATTTTCTTTTTCAATACTAAGAGGACGAGAATAGTTCGAGGAAAATCAACTGCAATGTTTGTAGTTCCATTTTTGGATTTGGTGAGTAATTTGACTGTTATCTCCACAAAGCCTATCTAAGAATGATGTTGACATTTCAGTTTCATGGCCACAAATGAGCTGCCACCCGACATCATCACTTTTCAGATGTGAAACCTCTCTGATTTCACCTGTTAAGAGAAGAGTGCTTATTCGGATCTTGTAGAATGGCGGAATTACTGAACTTGAGAAGACTATTTGTCTAGAAAGAAAAAAGTGATTGCGGAAATCTCAACCAATAGCAAAGATAATTGTTCGGCCATTGAAGGCCAAATATTTCCGTATAAAGGAACTGATATTCTTATCAACATCATTTGATTTTGATGTCTCTTCAGTGAAATTTATAAGAATGCGTTTTCATCTATTTTAAATCGGGAAGAAATTATAACTGAAATTCTATTATTCCTTATTTATGTATTTGGGGAATTATACAAAATTAGTCGTACCCGTAAAAATTTAAGGGATTTCCAGTTTTAATATTTTTTTCTTTCTCTCTTTCCATTATTTATAAGTTATTGGCAGGACATTACTTGCTTTCTTTCCATTATTTATGACAGTTCTTTCATTCATTCTTTCCTTTTTCTTTCCTTTTTCGTTCTTTTTCTCACTGAGGACATTACTTGCTTTCTTTCCATTATTTATGACAGTTCTTTCATTCATTCTTTCCTTTTTCTTTCCTTTTTCGTTCTTTTTCTCACTGAGGACATTACTTGCTTTCTTTCCATTATTTATGACAGTTCTTTCATTCATTCTTTCCTCTTTCTTTCCTTTTTCGTTCTTTTTCTCACTGAGGACATTACTTGCTTTCTTTCCATTATTTATGACAGTTCTTTCATTCATTCTTTCCTTTTTCTTTCCTTTTTCGTTCTTTTTCTCACTGAGGACATTACTTGCTTTCTTTCCATTATTTATGACAGTTCTTTTCATTCATTCTTTCCTTTTCTTTCCTTTTTCGTTCTTTTTCTCACTGAGGACATTACTTGCTTTCTTTCCATTATTTATGACAGTTCTTTCATTCATTCTTTCCTTTTTCTTTCCTTTTTCGTTCTTTTTCTCACTGAGGACATTACTTGCTTTCTTTCCATTATTTATGACAGTTCTTTCATTCATTCTTTCCTTTTTCTTTCCTTTTTCGTTCTTTTTCTCACTGAATTCAAACCGCCTCTATGATATATCTTTTCCATCTTTCCACGCGAGCAAAACGAAACAGTACATTATATACAAAGTATTGCCAAGGCATCTATTTCTTTCTCTTTTTCTTTCTCTTTTTCTTTCTCTCACATGTTTTTTTAATGTCTTTCCACGCGATTATTTATGAGGGCATGGGAAGGGTGAAACATACTTACATTATCCTAAAGTATCCTAAGATAAACATTATTAGAATTATAACATGATTATTTAACGGCGACAGTTTTCTGCAATTATATCACCGTATTGCACCGAATTAGAAAATAATGATAATTAATAAAACTATTGACATGGAGACTGTTGTCCTCATCCTTGTTGTTGTAATTACAACGTCTTGTCCGATGTGTCCTCCCACCTTCATCAGGTGCATGTCGATCCATGTAACCTACAGGAAATTGCGAACTGAATTACCTATAGGATACCCAGATAGACATGCACATAATGAAGGCCGGGTAGGGTGTGTCAACGGCCATACGTTGTGTTAAAACAACAAAGATGAGGACAATTGTCCGCATTTAAATAGAGTAAATAATGATAACTCCTCATCCCAGAAATTCAGGCAGAAGGTGATCAGATGATAATAACAACAAAGATGAGGACAATAGTCTGTATGTAAATAGAGTAAATAATGATAACCTCATCCCAGAAATTCAGGCAGAAGGTGACAGATGATAATGACAAAAAGATGAGGACAATAGTCACATTTAAATAGAGTAAATAATGATAACTCCTCATCCCAGAAATTCAGGCAGAAGGTGATCAGATGATAATAACAACAAAGATGAGGACAATAGCATTTAAATAGAGTAAATAATGATAACTTCTCATCCCAGAAATTCAGGCAGAAGGTGATCAGATGATAATGACAACAAAGATGAGGACAATAGTCTGCATTTAAATAGAGTAAATAATGATAACTCCTCATCCCAGAAATTCAGGCAGAAGGTGATCAGATGATAATAACAACAAAGATGAGGACAATAGTCTGCATGTAAATAGAGTAAATAATGATAACTCCTCATCCCAGAAATTCAGGCAGAAGGTGATCAGATGATAATGACAAAAAAGATGAGGACAATAGTCTGCATTTAAATAGAGTAAATAATGATAACTCCTCATCCCAGAAATTCAGGCAGAAGGTGATCAGATGATAATAACAAAGATGAGGACAATAGATGTAAATAGGATCCCAGAAATCAGGCAGAAGGTGATGCATTTGACAAAAAATAGAGTCTAAATTTAAATGTAAATAATGATAACTCCTCATCCCAGAAATTCAGGCAGAAGGTGATCAGATGATAATAACAACAAAGATGAGGACAATAGTCTGCATTTAAATAGAGTAAATAATGATAACTCCTCATCCCAGAAATTCAGGCAGAAGGTGATCAGATGATAATAACAATAAAGATGAGGACAATAGTCCATTTAAATAGAGTAAATAATGATAACCTCATCCCAGAAATTCAGGCAGAAGGTGATCAGATGATAATCAACAAAGATGAGGACAATAGTCTGCATTTAAATAGAGTAAATAATGATAACTCCTCATCCCAGAAATTCAGGCAGAAGGTGATCAGATGATAATAACAACAAAGATGAGGACAATAGTCTGCATTTAAATAGAGTAAATAATGATAACTCCTCATCCCAGAAATTCAGGCAGAAGGTGATCAGATGATAATAACAACAAAGATGAGGACAATAGTCTCATTTAAATAACAACAAAGATGAGGACAATAGTCTGCATTTAAATAGAGTAAATAATGATAACTCCTCATCCCAGAAATTCAGGCAGAAGGTGATCAGATGATAATAACAACAAATATGAGGACAATAGTCTGCATGCAAATAGAGTTTACTGCCAGTTAACATCAAAGAAATCATTATTTTACAAGACTTTTAAGGAAAATTCACCACGACCTCCTCTCCTTCTTTCATTTCCCCTATTTAATTTGTCATGGGGTATCAATATCTTGACTATATCATTATTGTCCTTTCTAGTTAAATGTGCTAACCATCTTAGTAAATGATGCTGGACAATTTTTTCAAGGGATGTGGTTTTTGTTATTTGGTAAAGTCCGTTGTTTGCTATTCTGTAGCGATAGTCGAAAATGTTCGATGAAGGATGATCATTGCTATGTTCTACAGACTTCATTCGCTGATTGTGACAATCGGTCGGCTCAGTGGAACGTCTAGCAAAATGTGGTAAATCGGCAGGCAGTAACCATTTCAAAGGCTTATTGATACATTGACAATTCTACTCTGGATAACTGGATGATTAATAAATGAATAATGAGATGATAATATGAAAAAAATAAAAAAAAAGAACTTTCAGACCAGGATAGATCCTTATGTAATCTGTGTAAAAACGGAGATTTCCTGTCCTTGACAATCGGTGGGTTTTCTTTTAACACAATGAGAGGGGGGTTCGAAATTCGACGGCGACGGCAAAATCCCGCCTGTAGCGGATGTCAAATCGGGTTGCCCGTTCGCGGACGCCGCCGCGTGCGAGGTGACAACAGCCGAAGTAGCGGACGCGCACGGCGACGACGAGCGCCACCGACGCGGACCACGACGAGCGCCCCCGACGCGGACCACGACGACCGCGACCGCCCCTGGCGACGACGACGCCCGTATATGGCAGGCTCCAGCGGAACGAAAAGAGACGCCTTTCGTAATACCGTGTCGGCCCGCGTCTTCATCATGTGCGTGTGTTTTACTTTTTAGTGTGATTTCATTAAAGGATTATGATCGACTATGTAACACTTATCGAAATAATGATTTGTTTATTTTCTGCCATAAAGGAAAGTTTTTTTTTTTTTTTTTTTTTTATAACGGATGGAAATAAGTTGGATGGGATACTTGTAGAGATATGGAGGAATAATAATCGTTGCTGATATTTCTGATAATAATAATAATAATAATAATAATAATAATAATGAACACCTTTGCTGTACATGTGGTGCAATACACTTTCCACACCCTTAACTGGACAATAGCTGACATTAAGTGAATGAACGCCAAATAGAGAAAGCTTCTCACTTGTCATCGCATGCATCATCCATGACATTTTCCACTGGGGATTTCTTAAGAAAAAAATTTTTTTGTAGATTAGGAAGTGCTTTATCTATGTAAAAATATGTGATCTTAATATAATTAATATATATATATATATATATATATATATATATATATATATATATATATATATATATATATTTTGAGTTTATATCTGAAAAGCTCAGTGGAAAATGTGACGATGTTATTTCTGACATTAGGTCTCTGGTTGGGACCCAGAAATAATTTAGTATACATCAGAAATCAAATAATAATAATAATAATAATAATAATAATAATAATAATAAACAAGCTGATGTACACAAACTCATCAGTGGCTACGTAGTGCAAGGTTAAAAGCAGAAACCAAAGCTTTTATTCTTGCTGCACAGAAGCAAAGCTTGCATACTAGAAGTTACCAAGCACATATGCTGAAAAATTGTGTTGGCCCCAAATGCAAATTCTGTGATAAATATCCAGAAACATTTGCTATTTTTTTAACAGGTTGCACAGTGCTAACACCAACTGGATAGAAAACGCGGCATGATAGAGTGGGCCAATATCTGCACTGGGAAATATGCAAATTTTACGGGAAGGAAAATGCTAGAAATTGGTATAAACATCACCCAGACCCGGTTACAAAGATAGGACCTGTAACAATTTTATGGGACTTCACAATACACAGAGGCAAAACAATCAAAGCTAAACGCCCAGACATCGTTATTTGAGACCGCAAACACAAAAAGTGCCTCCTTATTGATATTGGAATCTCTGCAGACAACGATGTATCTTTGAAAATCTTCAACAAAATATCAAAATACAAGGATCTTGAAATATAATCACAAAAATGTGGCACATGAGTACATCAACAATTCCAGCTGTAGATGGGGCCCTCGGATTGATGAAACAAGATTCCAGTAGATTTTTCCGGCAGCAATTGCATTAAAGTAATACAAACAATTGTTCTCACGTATACAGCCCAAGCCTTTATTTATGTAAATTATGTGTGATTTTTTTTTTTAAATTGCTCAGTGGAAAATGTCATGATCCCTATTTCTGATCTTAGGTCTTTGGTAGGAACCCGGAAAGAAATGAGTACACACCAGAAATCAAAAGAAATAAGATAAAAGTTGTAGTTAGACCCTAGGAACGGTTGGAAAAGATTCCATTAGACTAATCAAAGGGATTCCTGGAAGTCCATGCCTCAAATAGACACAAAATATTCTTCTGACAAGTACAACCTACACTTTACGAAGGGCTTTGTCTATGTAATTTTTTTTCTTTTTTTTTTATTTTCAGTGGAAAGTGTCATGATGCCATTTCTAACCTTAGGTCCCAGGGTGGGACTCGGAAAGAAATTTGTAAACGCCAGAAATCAAAGGAAATAATAATAAAAGTAATAATAATGAAAGAAAAAAATGTGTTTTATTCTCAATCATTCATTATCTCCTTTCAATGAACGAAACGGACTTTTACTAAGATTCCAACGAACGAGATTCAGTTGGTTTTTCCGCTAATGAAATAAATAAAATAAAACAACTTGCAATCATGAACTGAAAAGAAAGTGGAGGTTAAAACAAATTAAAAAAAAAACAAGCAAAATAAAACAAGAAAAGAATATCTAAAACAAAATTCATTCTATTTCGAATTCTCTGTTTATTTCGTTTATGTCAAGTCGCCGTAAAAAGAACAACATTCCCGCTTCATCTTTTGCGTAAAGTGCAGTGGGATTAATCTGATTGACACAAAAAACAAGAAAAGTGAAGCCATTACACTTGTTTCCTTAAATCGTGTTGTAAAAATAAGTTTAAAGAACAATTTAAAGAACATTCAGGTAATAATAAAAAAAAAAGAAGAAATATAACCAGTTTTGGAGAACACTGAAAAGCCATTCATTCAGAGCAAAATTCCAAATTACACATCTGTATCCACCTATTTTGTTGTGGCGTCAAAAATGAAACAACGTAACACATTCTAATAAAGCTCGCTTTTAAACAGCTATACGAAATAGAAACAGATTCATGCACATTTATGCATGTACTGTATTCCTTTTCGCATATTAACCGACTATCGATAGTCATCTCCACAATATAAAATAGCCTGTACTTGAAAGATTCTTGTAGCTCAGAGATTGGATCAATTTAGTCTGGAAAACCGCCATAAAAATAAGACCGAGATTGAAAACCGAACTCACACTATTAATTCGATTTAGTCTGTGACAATTTTCATTGTGTATTTGAACCTTTCTGTTACCTGCTCATCATATCAAGGGGTTTAATATTCTTAATGTCATTGATGTTGCCTGTATTCACTCTTTCAGTTTATTCCTTGCCCATCTCTTATTCAAACAGATGATTTCACCATCCGTTTCCCTAATAAACCTCGTTCTGATTAATACGATAAACTGCATTCGTATCCGGGGTAAGACGATAAACAACGCCCAACAGCAAGGCCTCTGATCAGGAAGTTTTGAAGAGCGTGGAACAAACCTAATAATTGCTAGTGTTCCCAAGTCCACCCTGATCCGAGGTGGTAGCACCTGTTAATGTCTCAGGTATGGGCAAATAGTTAACTCCCAAACTTGGGTTAAAACAGTACGAAAGTGTAAAAATAAGTTTTGAAGAAAAAATATTACCAGCAATACATTTTTGAAGAAAAAAAGTATTAGCAGCAATACATTTTGAAGGAAAATATTATCTGTAATACGATTGTGAAGGAAAAAAAATTACCAGCAATACATTTTTGAAGAAAAAAATAGCAGCAATACATTTTGGAGGAGAATATTATAAGTAATACGATTGTGAAGGAAAAAAATATTACCGGCAATACGTTTTTATAAATAATTGTTACCAGCAATACATTATTACCAGCAACACATTGTTGAAAAAGAATTACCAGCAATACATTTTTGAAGAAAAAAATATCACCAGAAATACATTTTTGGAAAAAATATTACCTGCAATACTTTTTTGGAAAAATATTACCAACAATAAAATTTTTTCGTAATAATAATAATAATAATAATAATAATAATAATAATAATAATAATGAAAGAAGAATGTGTTTTATTCTCAATCATTCATTATCTTCTTTCAATGAACGGAACAAAAGATCAATGTGTTATTACACATTGAGGTTGATATGTCCTAACCAAACCAAACCATACCAAAACCTAATAAATCTGATCAACATGCTTTTTACTTGATTTGTTTCTTACCTACTGTCCAGTACCGCAAATGTGTTCTCCTGGCAATACGGATCTCGCTGTAATATCCGTAGATATACCACTGGAGTCATCTACTCATCAGGAACCCACTATTGACAAAACTTCATTCTGTTCCCATCGTACTGATTAGGATTTCTTTCGCAACTATCTTCCCGACGGCTCTTAGGTGAAAACTCAATATTTCTATAGACAAATCTGTCACTGAGGGTTTTCTTTGTCGTGTAAAACCCTGTATTTTGTGCCTTCTCGGAGATACCTGGTGAATCCACAATCTTTTGAAAGTTCACACCTGCTTTTCAGGCGCTATTGGCCACAGGTTTATTTCCGCCTGTACCAGATTGTTATTTCTTATTAGAAGAGACGCCTCATTCCTTTTGCTCATTGTACTTATACATTCAATCGCAGGGCAGAGTGGCCTCAATAGCCTGACAGGCCAACAAGTATGTTAGCTGAAAGTTAAATTAAAACAGTGGATACGACAATGGTGAACCATTCCAAAATCATTCACAAAACAATTACTACATTAGGCAGTTTATAGATTTAAAGCAAAAAGCGAAGATACTGATATCAGCAATCAATTTTAAAGTGCTATGATCACAATCCTTGCAGGAAAAGGAATTATCTCCTGTCAAAATAGCTTAATGTGGCTCAAAGATACGCCATTGAACTAATAAGATGAAAGTGGATGAAAACGTATATCAAATATTTTAAGAATAATTAATACATATAACAGATGGACTTACTAAGAAAAAGTCTTTAGTTTATGTCCATATTTCTGAGATGAGGTATGATGTACATTAATTACATTATTCGTACTATTGTCCTCATCTTTGTCGCCCTATTTATCACAAAGTTTATGGAGATATGGAGAGAGAAGAGAGATCACCGCCCTCTGTGGGATCAGGTTGAGATCATAGACAAGGAACACCATTGGAAAATTTGTAAACTTAAGGAATCAGCACATATGCTAGGCCACAAAAATCTCCTGAGCCGACCAAGCATAGAAATAAATACAATATGGGAATCAGTACTAAGGAGTGCCAGAGAAAAGCAATGATAACAAAAAAGTTGCAATATGAGCTCTGGTAAAAACATGATACAATAACAGCAAAATTGCAATATGAGCACTGGTAAAATGGTTGTTGAAGACATTAGGTTTATAATACCTAGAAATTCATACCTAGATGTCCTCAAGGACACATGGCACAGTGGATAAAGTCGTTGGTTAGATCTCGTGACAGGACCCAAAGAGTGTGAGTTCAATACTCGGTTAAGTGGAGAACTTTCAGAGGGAAATTAGCAGGAGATAACTGAAAACTGGCATCCATTAAATATGTCACGTGGAACTAGAACACAATAAAGTGTTCATTTCGACATTCCAACCATCTGAAGAAGGCCGGATCGTACAACGGCCGAAACGTTGTGATAAATATGGCGACAAAGATGAGGACAATAGTCCGAATAATGTAAATAATGCCTTTTGTTTATCTATGGATTTTCATTCAGGACGTGGACAAACATGGTTCTCTGTAATATTCGCTCTTAGGATTTTAAAACAATATTTTTCTATATCTCTGAATATCTTCTGTTAACCATTTACACAAGTTTGTTATATAGATTATGCACTTCTTTACTCTGCCTTTTTTGCATTCCTTGTGTCCTGTGAACGTTAAATTTTCCAAGCCTTCTTTCCTCATTTGGTGCACTAGAAATTTCAAATGTCACTTTTTGATGCAGCGTAAAAGTCTAATATTTCGAATGGGTGTGGTCACTTTGATGGAGTGTAACCTTGTTTCGCGAGATCAATTATGACTGGATGATCCATACTTTTGGCATTGGGCTACAACTGTGCTAAGCTATAAGTGTAATTTTCGTTTCCGTTTTCTTACAATTTTTGTCATTACTCACGTATTCAGATACTAATATTAGTTTTCATTTTGGAAAAGTCATGAGTTGTTCGTTCACGTCCATACTTGAAATGCGTGCCTTCAAAGAAAGAAAAATGATTTATTGTAAGAAATGGCTAAGTACCCAGAAGATTAGTATGTTTTCATATCACTTAATGTTCTGCCACATAGATAGATAGATAGATAGATAGATAGATAGATAGATAGATAGATAGATAGATAATGGACATAGATAGATAGATAGATAGATAGATAGATAGATAGATAGATAGATAGATAGATAGATAATGGACAGTGATAGATCAATAATCAGAGGCTAAAAGATAATGGGTTACTGGTGGTGAAGCGAATTAGTGAGGAGAAAGGACAAGAAATAAAGTGTTTTCGAAAGACAGAGATGTCCCTTGACGTATCATTTAAATGTTTGAAGATTGTAGGTGGATGGGAAGCAAGAAATTGGAAGTGAATTACACAGGCAGAATTGCGAAAACAGAATCTATTTGATTAGAACTTGCAGCTACATCTACTTGTTTCTACCGCAAAACGATGAAATATTTTTCATATCCCTTTAAGTTCTTCCCGATAGATAGATAGATAGATAGATAGATAGATACATACATACATACATACATATGGATTGAGAAAGATAATGGACAGCTATAGATAGATAGATAGATAGATAGATAGATAGATAGATAGATAATGGATTGAGACATATAATGAACAGAGGTAGATCAATAATGAGAGAGACTAAAAGACAATGGGTTACTGGTAGTGAAGCGAATTAGTGAGGAGAAAGTACAATAAAAGAAAGTGTTTCCGAATTGTTTGTAGGTGTCTGAGAAGCAAAAGTTCGAGCCATTTCTCTGTACCGTTTGAATAAAATAACGATGATTTAGATATTAACTTTTTCGAATCTGGTTTTAATTAATGAATATTTTACTCGTGAAAACGTGTTGTAGTAATCACAAAGGTATTAGCGGATAATGCAAGGCCAGGTGTATATGTCAGGTTGTGTAGAACAGACGAAACGAATACTTTTCCTTTCTTTTCAGTCTTCATACATATGTTCAAAAAAGAACAAACACATTATTTTCATTCTGTCTATTTAGTTTGCTAAGGCAATAAAACATTCTTACTGTGTGTAATTTTAAGAATATGCAGTCTTATACATTTTTGTGTTAACGAAACATCCGCACATCGAGTTTTATTTATATCTTTATACTAAACTTCAGCAATTGTTAATCCTACAAAAAGAAATATGTGAGACATAAGAACATAAGCCGTCTTCTTTCTTAATTAGTGTGAAAGGCCTAATGCTGATTATCTCTCTATATAAAACGCAGGATGTCTGTGTGTGTCTGTATGATACCTTTTCCCTTGAGATTCATCCAACCTATTTTTGACTAAACTTAGCACATACATTGATCATTGTAAGAGATTGCTTCGTAGCGTGAAAAATAGATATTTTTAAAAAATCAATAATCAATAAATCAGTGAAAAATTGATTAATTTTTTTTTTTCCTCCAGTTTTGTTCAATGTCGGTAAGTTACTTACATCATGAGGAGCTCAACAATAACTCATTTTTATTTCAATTCCACTGTGTTTAGCGAAAAACCCACGAAAAACGAAAAATCGGTTTCAACACAAATCGATTTAAACACAAATCTTAAACTAAAATTTCCATCAATTTTTAAGCAATCTAATACAACCTTCACCCAATTGTAGCCAACAATAAGTTGACAGTTTATCAGTCATTCAACTTGATAAGTGAGTTCCACATATATTGAAAAACCCGCCTAAATAGCGAACAATGTCGATTTTTAATGGTTTATTTCTTATTTTCAGTTGATCTCTCAACGGATTTTCATTAAACTTATCAATTTTTTTATAAATGTATCATCTTTTACATCCCTCGTATCAAATTGACAAATTGAATTCCAAAATAATTGTGCTCTGATGTAGGTCTTCATGTTGCTTGATTTACCCTTTCATGTCCTCGGCTAACTTCGATTGAATGCATACAGGCTACTTCTGTTATATTAATTCCAAATGCTACTAATAAAAGTATTTTAAAATAATTGAAGCCATTCTGTTACATCTAAATTCGATGCAGTTTTTGCTCCATTCTAATTGAACGCTTTTTTCTGATCGACCAGCTGGGTATGACTGCTAGCTATTTATTTGTAAATAGTGTTTGCAATGTCATTTCGGATGGGATTTAAGAAAAGAACTGTATATACAATAGAAAACGTTACTCTTTCACATATTTTATTTAATTGTCGAATGGGAATAATCTGACAAAGATGATATGATGCATCACGATGACTCCTCAACCAAAGATCTCATAGGGCAGCTGAATTTCGAGAGAGATTAAAAATTCGAACAAGCAGAATTACTAAAGAAATTTATAGTGTTTAATTCGATAGAAGCTTTGGCTTAAAATCAGTTGGGTATGTATGCTCTAGATATCTGGCCTTGTGCCATACTGCGTATTTTATAATTTTAAAGCTGTCACGTTATGAGACTCTTAAGAAATAATGTCTATTTTTTTTTCTGTTCTTGCACTGAATTAGGCGCAAATAATTTTTTTTTTTTGCTGTGGCTTCATATACATATTTTTCCAAACCCTTTTTAAAATCGTACAGAGAGAGTGGGGGAAAATTTAGAATGTTTGAGAGGGTAAGAGTGTGTGTGTGTGTGTATGTTTGTGTGTGTGTGTGTGTAAAAGAGAGAGAGAGAGGAGGATGAGGAGAGAGAGATTTATACATTCTCATTCTACTGGAAGGCGTCTTTTTCCGAAGTAACGCGCCGCTCGAAAATCCATGTTGCCTTCTGCGCGCCGCGGAGGCGGGAATGTGGGTGGACGATACGGGCCTGTCAGCTGCCTCGATTTTAATGGAAAGGACAGCCGCTTGCCGAAAGGGAAACACAGGGTTTCAACAGACGGAAGAATCCGTTACCGTAACAAAATGTTTCGCGACTGACAGAAGTAAATACGATCAGATGGATTCCATTTCAAATTTATTTCCACAGTGAATGAATTTTCGAGCTGATGCATTTTCCTTACTCACAAAAAGAACGACGAGGTCAGCCATATCCAGAGAAACCTAACAGCACGGGAAACCTGAACAAAGTAATAATAATAATAATAATAATAATAATAATAATAATAATAATAATAATAATAATAATAATAATGCGCGTTCTTTTAAACATTGGATGTTCTCACTGTCAGTGACTGGGAGAAAGCATCGAAATCAAAGGACAAGCGTTAAATGTGTACGCAAGTATTATTTTAGTTCGCTTAGCAATAAAGTGAGAATTTATGCCGCGCCAACTTACGCATCTGCACTAGCATGTACATATTAATCTTACGAAAGAACTGGATTCTGCCACCTCATGCATGTCAATCAGTGTGTATGATTTGGAAATAAAACTAGTTGCAGATTATTCGAGTATTTAAGAGAAGTTGAGCGATAAATAATTGGCGATCGTTATTTTGTTAATTTGAAATGCGCGTAACGTTAAATGTTTTAATGTTTGGTCCGAAAGTCTTGTCACCCGCTACCAAAAAGTAATGGGAATAATAAAAGAACAAGCAATACATTAACATAAAGAACATTTACTGGATTCAGTTAATCCACACATCAAAAAAGCCTCTCTTTGAAACTGTCGGAGTTCGTGAAATAGGACATTATATTATATAGGGGTGACAAGACATACGAACACACTATATATTGATACTTGGTATATAACACCTCACATTTTCATTAGTGTAGGTGGTGTGAACACGTGTCCTGTAGAAGTTAACATGCAGCATTGATCCTTTTCTCCTCCTTCCTTCTTTCTTCCTTCTTCCTCGCTCTCTCCTCTCTCTTTCACTCTATCTATCTCTCTTTCATGCTAGACACATACACATATATATATATATATATATATATATATATATATATATATATATATAAATTGGACATTGAGGTCAACATCCATCTAGGACAGTCTATTTCTTGCTTAAACACAATGACCATTTTCACACGCCTCTATCTATATCGAGCACTTTAACCTATAAATTTAGCATAATTCAAATCTATATTTTCATCATATATATATATATATATATATATATATATATATATATATATGTGTGTGTGTGTGTGTGTGTGTGTGACTTTTTATAAATTTGTTATAGTTAGAAGCTCATTGGTTGGGTAGTCGTGTAATATCGCCTTGTACGTCTACACATGCTTCACAAATTTTGTGTCTTTTCTAGCAAAAATTACCACCCCTTTTTATAACCGAAGGTAAAACTTCAAATTTAATTATATAATTAAAATAAAAGCATTAGTTCTGTTTCATCTTCAAGAGAATTTTGGAATAACTTACTTTTAAATTTACTGAGTTTTAAATGCAAATACAATTTATAATTGTTTTTTTTTTGTTTTGTCTGTTTTTTTTGTTCGTTTTTCTATCAATGACAAAGAAGTTTTTCGGCATTTTTTTCCTTAAATTCGTACTTGTTTGGTTGTTTGGGTTGTTTGGGTTAGAATACGTTATACTAAACTACAATTATAAAATTAATTATATAATTAAATTTGAAGTTTTTAAGTTCGGATTTTGAAACATGGTAATTCGCGTGTAAAGCGAAGAAACCATATTTCAAATCAGTTAATATATATATATATATATATATATATATATATATATATATATATATATATATATATATATATAAGGATTTTATGATTAAACAGAAACATGTCTTTATATCATCCAATAAATTTTAGATCTTCCTTCCTTATATAAATAATTCTTCTTTCGGTTACTGGAGATCATCTTATATTTTCCATCAGTCCCTGTTGATAATTGCGTAATACTATGAAACTAGTGTTGAAGATATAGTGGTTTTATCTGAGGAGGTATCATATTTATTATTGTAATTATTATTTCTTTTAACCTCTCTCTTTCTTTCTTTATTTCTCTCTCTCTCTCTCTCTCTCTCTCTCTCTCTCTCTCTCTCTCGCATTCTTAATCATCTTAGAGAAACTTTGTGCTTTCCACCAGTATGGCTGATGATAACCTCCAGATGAGTAAATCCTTACGCTTCCTCAGGCTAAAGTTTTCCGCTGACATGAAGTGGAAAAATTATATTTAATCAGTTGCTAGCTCTGCTGCTAGGAAAGTTGGTTCATTATATCGTGTTAGATAACTTTTTCTCTCTATAATCTATGTTATAAAACCATTTGTTTGTCAATCAACCATGAATAATTCACTCACATTTGGTCTGGTGTTTTAGAGATTCTTCATAATATCGAAATAATAATCTGAAATATTATCTGTCATGACCTGACATCTCTGATTCAGTCACTTTCCCACCGCCGCAACGTAGCTTTCTTGTGATATGAATATAAATATTTTCATGGTAATTCTTCTGATTAACCTTCCACGAATTTAAGCGTAGTAGATTGGTAGCCATCTCTCATCATTTTGCAATTGAAATTGCTAGATGTAATGTTATTAGCTAACAGTCTCTTTTCTCACAATCCTCTTGTTTCCCAGTCAACCTTGATCCTTAAAAATTAAATGCAATGTCAATCGTTATCTTCTGTCTTTTGAATTCCTATTCTTTTATTGTTTCCGTAAAGATTTTTCTTCTTTTTCTTACATTCTTTCATACTCAGTACCCACTCGAGTCTTAGTGGCTTTATTGTCTGCCTTGTGTTGAATGTTTTATTCAACCATCATCTGTACATTTCTACATGATAACTGACAGGGGATAAACGAGGGAGGAAAATTGAAAAACAAGAAGAAAGGTGAAGAAAACCATAGAAAATGAGAGGGAAATGAAATAAAAGTTGTGAGTGAAAAAAAAGGACAGATATAACGGTTTGACGTGTATTTATTATTCTTTAACTCCTATGAATGTTTTAAAGTTGGTGCAGTTTCGTTCCATATTATTTTTTTTTCTTTTGAAACTTGACAGATGATTTGAAACGAAGGAAGATGTTCCACACATCATCTTTTCATTCATTTTGCATATCTTTCGCTATGAGGCTTATACTTAACATAAGGAAGAGGCAGCTGAAGTTTTTGGTGCACATAATGAGGAAGGGGGCTTTGGAGAATCTGATACTTACGGGTCGGATAGAGGGAAAGAGAGACAAGGTAAAAAAATGCGTGATATACCTGGCGGACTTAAGCAAGTCGATGACAGAACGTGGTCTGGGAGAGCTAGCAGGAAGGAACTTGTTGTGGTCTGCAAGGGATAGAGGGAGGTGGAGAGACATGATTGCCGACGTCCTGAAAGGACATGGGGCATAAAAAAGAAAGGCGTCAATATTCCTCTTCATCTCACGGTGATATTCAAGGCAGAATAGTGCACTGACTTGCCGGTTCCTTTTAAAAGGGTACCCCGTCTCTCCTATCAGAGGTGGATTTGTTCATTGAAGATAACTTCTAAATTTTACTTTAAATTCATAGGTGCTGGCATTTTAAGAAAAATCTAGACGTTAACTTCAAAGAACAAATGGACAGCAGGCGGTGTTGAATTAAGAGTTTTCTTCCTCTCGGATCTGTAAGACCTAGTCCGACCAACGATTTCACCTAAATGTAGGGAGCGGGAGAAAAGATGGATTCATATTAGCACGTACGTGAATATAATAAACACTGTTGGGATTCGAACTCGGCTCTGCGATTGCTGAAACCATTAATCCATATATTAATTGATTGAATATAGTTTTAAAATCAGTGAGCCGAGTTCGAATTCCAATCAAATCCATTGCATTCAGTTACGCGCTAATACCATTGGAAAAGGTATGAATCCTCTTCTTCTCACCCCAGCGATGGGTAAATAGCAGGGCAAACATGGTTCTGGATGGCAAGTTGTCTACAGCAGAAAGAAACAGCAACCTACTGTAGGAAAAAAAAAATATCTTCCCCGCGAGTCATATATCGAAAGATACATGATCGCCTGTGTAACAATCATGGCACATAATTGACTGATAAACTATTTCTACTTTGCGTCGATATGGCAAGATTTACACATTATGGAAATTAAAATAAAAATCTTCGTGAGAATTTCAAGGTATAAATTTGAATTGAACATAAAGATACATATTGGTGATATGTTATTGGAAGAGGCCATAATGCTAGAACATCATTCGCACATCATAATTTGAAAACTTTAGAGCCAGTAACAATGAATATGCACATGAAAGATAAACGAATATGTTTACACTGAAAGCGTAGAGTCTTTTCGAATAATTCGTGTAGCGCTTTTTGTTTCCTTCTCCGGCCTCAATATATCTTGCGAAATAATAAAGCCTCTTACTGCGCATGCGTCGACAGTCTCACTCTTCAGGTGCAATGCACTCAGTCGTGATAAGCAATTGAATGAGTTGGAATATTGTGTAGCCGTCAATTTCACAATGACTTGCAAGAAGAGTCTTCGTGAGCACATACTGATTCTGTTTTTTTTTTCTTTTTTCCAAAAACTAAAATCTATCAGCCAGTTCTCCAAAGTAACAGCAATTTCTACATTTTCCCCCAACAGTTCAGATATGCTTACATGCAATTTCTATTTTGGTCCTCGTGTTAAAAATTATATGACGTGGCAGCTAATTATCATCCAGGAGGAAGATTTTTTTATCAAAAGTAACAAGGTGTTATAATTTGGAGAGATTTCCAGGGGTTAGTAATGAGGTAGGAAACATTTTTATTATTATAGATTAATATTAAACTCCGGGTTTCTCTCTGAACAAATCATGTATAATATTAAAAAGCGTTAGTTTAATTTTTGATTTAATACTTACGTTTGGAGACGTCTTGTGAATTCAAATTCCTGCTAAAAGTCCTACTATGGATTTGCGTGTCCGATGAATACGACCCCTGCTACGTTTGGGCAGATTTCGTTCGGATACGGTGGATTAGGGTGTGACCGGTTGAATGTCGCAATAGATACACGTACAGATACAATTTTGTGTTAGAAGAAGAAATAGGAAAATACTTATTGATGGGCTGTGGGTTCTAGATTCATTCATACGCTAATTTTACTATTATTCTATAAGCCAAATGACCACGTCTTTACTGTGTTAACAGACTTATGGTTAAATCACGTTAAAACACTGGTACAAGTACGATCACGTAAGTTAAAAAAAAACGTCACGCCTGGTCAGTACCTATATGGGTGACGCTTGGGAATGCCAGGCACTGTAATCTTCGATATACGGTTGATAAAAGGGACAATGTCTGGGAATTGTAAATCAGATAGCCGTTTTCCAATTCCATTTAGGTTCGTTATATTCACTTGCGCACAAATAAACTTGGGAAATGTATGCATCCACCACTTCTCCCCAACTATGGGTTAATTAGTAAGAATTCCATCACCAAAACATTATTATCTCCAAAATAATCTACGAGAACAACTTCCATGAGACTTATCGAGAAATTGTCCAATTGACCTGGAAATCGAGATTAACAGGATGTGGGGATTGAAAACTGAGACTCTATCGGTAGTAATTGGAAATCTGGGCCTCGTGAGAATAGGAATAGAAAATTTTACTATCAGTGTTCCAGGTAACATCAACATACAAGTTGCCCTAGGAGCATTCCATATACGAAGAAAGATGTTATCAATTAGATAACAATTTTCCTGTAGGGCTAAGGACCATTGTTGTGGACCCGGCTCTACAGGATACAATGCAGGAAGCATAACCTACACAAATAATAATGATAATAGTAATAATAATAAAAAGAGGCGTGCAGAATATTTAAATAGGTACAGGTTCATATGCCGACAAATATTTCTTGGGAGTCTCTCATTTGGAATAACTTTCTTATGCATATTTTATTTGATCCACGTAGAATTGGCAATATTCGCTATGTCTAAATCTAACCATATTTCAATTAACATGGAACTACAGCAGTCGCAAAATATCTTTCTTCTGTTGTTCCATATACTGACAAAAAAAAAAAAAAAAAAAAAAAAAAACGAAACAAAAAAAAACGAAACAAAAACAAAAAAAAACAAATGCATTATTCGTGTGTATACATTTCATAGATTGAAGTACAATTGACTTACTTTAAAATATCTATAGTTCTGTTTTATTTATCCCCAGGGCATTTAAGGAACTTAAGCTGGCATTCCGTATTCTGTTCAATGAAATCGATAGATCTTAATCTCGAGAAATTTAAAATGAAACGATAAAGAAAACATCAACGTAATAAGCAGAGATCGATGAATGCGTACACCAGAATAGAGCGAAATCAGGTAGGATATATACATCACGCGCACACGAGGTTTCAAACGAAGACGTTTGATTTGCTCTCAGTGGCCGGCGTCGATAAATTCTTTCGACTGATCAATCTCTTTATTTACTGTCATGATATATACAGCATGAAGTGGCTTTCGCCATAAGAAAGGATTTATCGGAAAGATAAGTACGCGACTACTGTCCCTGATGACCATTTCAGGCAAATAGATATAAAAAGTGTTGTACCAAACCTCGTCTCGTTTAATTGAACTTATTTAATTCCTCAAATCTCTGTTGCTGCAGCCCCGTGCGTCTACAGTTTTACTGTCTCCTGGCTAGCTGTGGAGACAGACCAACTTTTATGCATCTGGTTTAATAATCGATATAAAAGAACACGCCGTTGTACTATTTTCATTGTAAACGCATGAACCAGTTACATAATGCAATATGTGTTCTTCTTCCTAAACTAATATAGCAATAGTAAAAGGCCTAAGAGCAACTCAGGGTAGAGAGTTACTGTGCAGTATTGTAGTGATTTTCCAAGCCTAGCTCAGATGTAGCACAAGGCCGAAGGTATGGGGCACCCAGGGAGGATCGAACTCAATACTCAGTCGCAATTTTTCTAGGGAGACTAGCTTGCTAACTATTACACAACCTAGAGGTGCCAAATCTATGCGGTATTGTAAAGTGCTATTCGATAAAAGTGATTCACCTGATTTTTTTTTTCTAAATGTTCTCTTCTCCCATGAAACGAAAGTTGAGCTAAATTCAAAGGATAAGCGATCTAAAATCTAGAATAAGCTTTGAAAGCTCTTTGAATTTAGCAGTAAGTAATGTCAAGCATCCGTTCAGTATAATATTCTGGGGATGCTTTTCTTTTCATGGAACTGGTTTCTTAAAAACTATGGAAAAGACCCTCAAGAGCGTGCAGTACAAGAGGATTTTAGAGTCTTGTCTGCTCCCTTCTGCTGAAAGGGTCAAATCGACCCCACCAAGCTCATTTTTATGCAAGATAATGCTCCCCCACACAAATCAAAATTGATGAAGGAATACTTTGATGAGAAGTAGGTGAGTGTTATGACATGGCAACCCGAATATCCCGAACTAAACCCCATAGAAAACTTATGCATCATTATAAATACAGGCTCTCGAGAAAGCAGTTGAGCAACAAAGAGGATTTGATTGTAAATTTCATATCCAAATGGAATTCAATGCTTGGAGATGAGATTTGCCAGAACCTAATCAAGTCAATGCCAAAAAGGGTTGAAAGGTTTATTCAAAATAAATGAGGACCTATAGATTATTAAATATTTCGAACTATATTACCTATTATAAATAAATTATACCTCTATTATTCTTTATTTAAAGCTGTTCGGTTATGTTTCTATTGTTTACAAGTTGCAGGAAATACTGTCACTTTTTTGCATAGAGTTTTTCTCTAAATCTTATGTATATCCGAAATTATAATTATGAATAGAATAACTTAGGGTGAGTAAACTTTTTTACTAGGGGGTCGGGAAGGGGTCTTTATATTAGTAAAATTAAAAATTAGTTTGACCCAAAAACAATAGGCGAAAAAATGTTTAAGTGAAAAAAAAATCAGGTGAGTCACTTTTATCGAACAGCACTGCATACGTGTAAAAACAGCCACAAAAAGTAGGTCAGGATGTTATGTAGAAGTAATTGAATGCGAAAATTAGAAATTTGAGTCAGAAAAGGAGACGTTATTCCACGCAATTTATCTACAAAAAAATTCTAATAATAATAGAAGACTTAACAGTAATTTATTATCACTACGTAGTCGATATTACTAACGATGGATTCAAAGGACAATTTAAATAATTATTATAGTGGCTAGTCGATGAAAGGAAGATGAAAGAACTAATGAAAAACTCTTAGACGAAATAATAATAATAATAATAATAATAATAGATTAAAAGTGACAATTCTGGGTGGGGGCACCTCGAATTGGTGTAATAATTTGCACGCTAGAAAAATTAGGACTAAGTGGTGAGTTCAATCCTCACTGGGTGCCCCAAAATTTTTACCGCTCTTCGAAAATAGCCAACATTAACAAGTTCAGGTGTTATTTGATTATGCTGTACATCGAAATCAAACAGGAGAAAAATTAATTAATTCTGTTTTACGAAGACAGACCATGGAAACGAGCATAGGAATAGTGATGCACGTGTTCGATAAATGAAGAAAACCCATCCTGATCTGCTATCTTGACTACAGTCTGTTTCTTATCGACAATACGAAGCTTTCCTCGATATTTTCTACAAATATTTTCATAGTAAGTATTCTGATCAGATTCCCTCCTTGATACCTCGATTGAATGAATTTTAGTATGCTGCTAAATTTGAAACTATATCTCACTGTATGTTTTATAACAATAGTTACTTTTCTTGGATTTGTCGCCTGTCGACCTCTCTTTCGATTTCTACCTTCCCTTACACTTACAATTTACAAAAATGTAAATACAAATTCAATCTCTATCATCTGTCTTATTGAACCTCGTTTTTTTTTATTGTTTTTTCTCTTTACTAAATTTTTCCCACTGTCTTTCTCTCTACGTAACACATTGCCTCGTAGTGGCATTATCGTCTTGCTTGACGTGAAATCATCTAAAAAGTATTAGGAACTAGAAGAATATCCTTAAAAATAATGAATAAACAAAGATCTGGATTGTTCTATAGTATGTATTTACCATAATATGTAAATGAATTCTTGACCATTTTGCCAAATATGAAGAAAAGAAATGAAGATGCAGTTCTTTCAAACAATAATATTCATAAACTGGATAAAATATGTGAGAAATGAGGAAGTTTCAAGATCTAGATATATAGGACTACCAAGAAAGTATTGATATAGATGAAGTTTTTTGTTATGTAAAACGAGGAAAAGGTGAATTATATCAGGTGGGATTAAAGCTTGCTCTTACGGATCGTTCTTGATTGGACCTTCGGCCGAACAATGACACTCCATGTATTGAATACATATTAAATTTTATCAATTTTTTGAACAATAAAAATTTTCATCAAAACAATATCAGTTGTCGATTTAGAACTTATTTCAATGCTGCATGATAAACAGCATTTTTGGTTTTCCCTTTCGGGGTCAATACAAATAGCTTGTTTCCATCCCCAACTATTGAATAACCAACATAGAGCTGGCCGTGAGAAAAGCAAGGTTTCTATCAGATGAAGTGCAGTTACTTCCTTAGAACATTTATTGGCATTGCATCTCACTGGAAACGGAATTCAAAAAGGAAGATCCGGAGCAATTAAGGGGCAATTAAGGAGTTTCTTAGAATGAAAACTCTTTGCTGGATCAGTAAGGATCATCAAGCTTTCTTTTGGAATTTTTTAGAAAAGTTTCCATTTGATGATGTCCACAGTTTGTTTCTTATGCGCTAATATGGCCCTCTTCCAAAGCCAGATTGAATCAAATAAATGGTGTTTAAGATTTGGATAATTATGGTTAATCAAGTCTTGGATACTTGAGACTGGAACTCCACAACAATTTGAGAGGGAAATATTTCTATTTTTGCCCATTTTGATGGTTGCATTGCCATTCTGCAAAAGCAAAGCAGCAAATGTTCCTGGTTCAAGGTAATCTGTGATTCTCTCATGTTTACTTCCAGGCTTACTCTTTGAACATGGCTCGAGATGTAAGAATTTTTACAGCAAGCATTGATTTTATTAGCAGGAGTTCGTCTTGAAATATCTGTTAATGTTTATGTAAAATCACCAGAGATTAGCACAGTAATATCGCCCATGTTTGCGAATTCTAATTCTAATTCTAATACATTTGAGTGTTTTGTCTAGGGCCTTAGATGCTTGCTTGAGTGCCATAATACAGTCATCCCAGACAATGAAGCTTGTCTCTTCCAGTAGCTTAGCTAAGTTGGTTCCAATGAGGGGTTACTTCGTAGTTGAAATCCAATGAAATTTGTAGGCGCTGAGTGCTGTACGCCGTCTAGCCAAGAGAGTGGCAGAAATTCTACTGGTAGACCTACTTTTCTTTCGAGTCTCACTGCAGATGAAAGAAGAATAGTTACAAATGATTTACCAGTACCTCTAAGAAGAAAATTCCTCCATTGTTGTTGCTGATATCATCAAGGAACTTCTGATACACTTGCTCTTAGTCTTGATTTAACAGGGGTTCATTGTTTTGAAAACACTGCCGCAATTCTTCCATGTTGCATCCTATATCTTTATAAAATTTCGATTATCATTTGTTCAAGTTTTCTGTTTTTATTTGTCAGACAATATCGCTGAGATATCTTTGAGCCAGACCCATCATTTCGTCTTTATTTTCCTGGGTTTTCCTGATTGGATACATTGTGCATAGTGTTGTTGCTAATTCTAAGGACTTTCAGTGCAACACTACCTCATCTTGCCACGATATATTCCTCTGTGTTGAGTCTGAAGCCATGTAGGAATAGAGGCATAACATGACCGTAGCTAGTGATAACTCCACCACATTGATGTTGACTGGATATATATCTTTTAATATATTTCCAAAACCCTTCAACTCTTTCCAGATTCCCTGAACTGTCTTCTGATTGACACTCAGACACTCTGAAATGTTCGTACTGGGGCTGCCGGTGTGAATGCCAAGCAGTAGAGGATGCCTTTTCCAAATTTCTGGAGGAATGGATTGCGTCATAGATCACTTTTTTCACAGACGATGCCTAACTAATTTCTACTATACTGTTCAGTTGACTAATTGAAAAACAAAAAAAGAGCATGCGGGAATTAAAATTATAAAAAAATGCGATAATTTGCCCAACGCACCCTGTAAATTCAGACATTTTATTAACTATGAATTTCATGATCTTTTCAACACAAGTGCAGCAGCCTCATTCCTGAATTGTATTTAAGAATTTCCATGTAGTAGTTTTCCTGCTTATAAATTCGGAATTTTTATCGAGACGACGAGCCAAGGGAGGGTTATCGGAAAGGACTCGATCACAGGAATTGAAGAACCCTCTTTCAATAAATCCTCTCACTATGGTTAGGAAACTTTATTTATGTTATAATCTTACACAAACTGAACAAGACTGGAATGGTTTCAATGATTGAAAAATGTTTTTCCACGACCGGTCTCCAGGGATTCGCAAATAATGTGTTGATTATTGCGCATAATTGCTTGCTTACGCATCAATTTCAAGAGCACTTTTTGGATAGGATTTTTACCAGTAATGAGAAATGGATCTTT
>CAHIKZ030004270.1:140000-175000 GCA_903632075.3 Acanthosepion pharaonis
TATTTGTCTGATAAATTTGATAGAATATAAGGAACAACATTGTTTCATCGAAGTAACAAGGATAGAAAATAATGAAATGCTTTTTTCTGATTTCTTGAAATGTCTGAAAAGAGACGAAAATTTCTGACTTGTCAAATTTACGTGGAGAGGGTTCATGTTTTTAATACTGCAACCCAGTGTTTCAGAAGATATAAACATTAAATAAATTATCCTTGTGTATGATACTATTCCGTAGTATAGACATCTCTATGGACCTTTTTTCCGGAATAGGTTGTACGGTATTATCCATTAAAATCTCAATGCCGTATCCACATCAATTATCTTAATATTTTGCTATTCAAAATAAACAAAAATCAGTGAACACGATATAGCGATATAATTATCGTGATGTTGTTTACGTATCTATTTTGTATCGTTTTGTTATTCTCGAATTGTTTGAATTTTCAAACTGGATACATTGTGTCAACAAACGGGCGAATATGAAACAACAACTTCACAGCATGGTAATTATAACGTCATTTTCAAGCAGAAAAAAAAAATCTTAAAAATTTACATTAATTCATACAATAGTTAATCCTTTGTTGTAAAGTTAATGTTATCAAAACATGACAGATCTTACGCATTTACTTTATTCATTTTTTAATCAATTTCGGCGAGTTTCCTGTCTTTGAGTTACGCTACTTCCCAAAATACCAAATAGGCTCAAGGTCATAACCCATTGAAACACCGCTTCCACTAGGATCAAAGAAGTTAATCAACCTCGAGCCTGTTCAGTATCTAGATGCTTGTGAATAGCAAATGTTGTAAGCTCGAAAATGCTGGTGTTGTAATGGCTCGGAATTGTTATTCGTAGAGCCGGGTTCCAATTCCAGTTGCAGTTTACCCTTGGGAAATATATAAATCCATCTTTCTCCTGCCGTCTACGAGTTAATTATTAAGCATTATGTGCCATGCGTGATACACGCTTAAGCGATCATTATCTTTCGATACATGACTGACGAGGCAGATTTTTTCCCAGCAGTAAGTTGCCATTTCTTTCTGCAGTAGGCCAGTTGCCATCCAAGGGTATAGAACCCGGTCTATCCTGCTATTTACTCATAGCTGGGGGGGGAGAAGATTAGGACTGATAACTTTCCCAACGATATGAGCACGTAAGCGAATCTTATGGATTCGACCCGATATCCATTACTCCACTCTGCTTCCTTTCACTAATTCATTATTATCTCCAAAAATGTCTGACATTCTAAAACATATTCTGGCGTTAAATAACCCGAAATGAGTTGATAAGCTGTAGAAAACGAATCTATCAATAAAAAAAAATAAAATAAAAAATGTAAGAACAACTACTGCCCCCATATCAAATATATTTGTAAGCAAGTTATCAACACATGCATATATACTGTTTTATTATATCTTATGCTGAGCATATTTGCGATTTTGCTGACTGAAATAAGAGTTTGGTTTTTAAGCTGACTAAACAATTCTGAAATCGTTTACGTGCGTATAATTCTCTTTTGTGGCTTTATTTTTCGTTCCAAATTTATTGTATCCTACAGAAGAAAGTACGGTAACATGTTCATATTTTTCCAATTCTCTTTTTAATTTGAATGCAGACTTCCTCGGGACTTGATATTTTCGCAAGATTATCAAACAACAATTGATTATTAGGTTCTAATCGACGTATGACTGCCTGAAAGCACGTATATCGAAACTTTTTCATTTTTAAATTGTCTTGAAATTATCAAATTGGCAAAATGTATATATCTGTGTATAAATGTTTTTGCCTAGTGTAGAACGGTGTATTTCATCAGTTTATTCGCTCGTAGGTTCATTGTAGAGATCTTAGCGTGGAATCGAATTTCTGTCAAAATACTTGTGTATATGCATTCAGGTATGCGTCTGTGTGCCACTGCAAATAGTGTGCCTTCGGTTAGGAAGCGCATGCGTATAAAACCTTTCTGAAAACGATCAATCATGTTCGTAAATGACTGAATTAATTTGCTTGTATTGTTAAGAGATGCGGCCAATTTTAATACCGGAATTCGTCTACACTTTGTAATGAGTGCTATTAAAATTATCATGATGGGAAGCGAAAGACATGCATCCATTATTCGTTTTCAAGAAGCTGAGCCGATGGCAGAGGAAAATTAATGCCAAAACGCAACTGATAAATTACGCCAAAGGAAAATTCATCTCATAAAGGCAGGCAAGATTAAGGACAGCAGGGTTTATTATCTAACTAGTACTATTGCTGCTACTATTAAATCTACTATTATCCTATGCAATGAAAAATAATGATTAATATTTAAGTACAGTAGCTAACAGATTAAATAGTCACTTTAACAATGTTTATAACAACAAGAATATGTAAGAATAAAACGACGACTTGTGTATAAGTCGAGATAAATCAAAACGTACAGATATACTATAGGAGAGTAAATACTGTAGATTTTTTTCTCACAGATAAATCGACAATTTGAGGCGAGGCATATATCGTTCTACAGAAGGGTGATGACAATATTTGTCCAAGCATGTGAGTAAAGAGGGAATTTTAATTAAGACTGAATCAAAATTATGCTTATATTTAACACGTTGTCTCTAGTCCTTTTCTAATTTTTTTTCTATGAGGATTATTGTGTGAGCAATATTATGACCGATTACTTATGAGATCATGGTACACCAGAACCACATTTTTGCCGAAATACATTACATATATATTTTCCTTTTTTGTTTTTATTTGGGACTTTCTACTGTTTTTTTTTTTTTGTTTTTGTTTTTGTTTTTTTGTTTTTTTTGGAGTAGAGTATTTTTATTTCTAGATACACAAATATGTATCGTGCATTTGCATTAGTTGTGTGGAACTGGGTTGTAACATGCACTCAGGTACCCGACTATACACCTGTGGGTGGTGGGTGATAAATGCTTCCTATGATATCTTTGCCTCATATATGAAACAATAATAAAACAAAGTTGTTTGTAGCCAAATTAATTAAGATATAGTGTTGGCATCATTTGACCTCAGGGAAACGAGAAAGTAAACGGTAAAATATCTGGGGGACATGAGAAGGAAAGAGTACTTCGAGAAATTGATAATCAAAAGACATAGTAATAAAAATAACGGTGTGTAACTTAGCTAACGAACAGGTGTAAATGGATGGCAGAACACGTATTGTCGGGAATAATCTAAAGATAGACATTGTTAAGAACAGCAAAGAATATGAAGTTAGGAAAGACAATGCTTAGTGTAAGTCTTGAAAGGATACAGCATATAGAAAAAGAAGAATTTGTCCTTTAAAATTAGCTTTCGAAATGCTTGCCCCTATCACACATCGCCTATATCGAATCTCGCTTTGCTGGGTAACAGATCAATAATGTAATGATTTTTTATTTTTTTTTAGAATTTGTAGTGAAAGGTGAATATGAAAAGTTAAACAAAGCATTAATAAACAGAAAAATCCGTTAGAAACAAAGAAATTTGTGCCGAAATGTCAGGTAATATAAGTCCTCATGTATGCCAGTGAATGCTGGACAATCTACTCAAAGAATAGGAAGAGAATTCAATTAAAACAAATGTCTTTCGACAGAAGGATTCTGAGAATATCATTGATTGAACATGTGAGCAATATTGAAGTTTTAGAGAAAACAGAAACGATTATCCCTTTTATACTTAACATTAGACAGAGACAGTGGCGATTTCTAAAATACATAATGAGGAAAGGGGGTTCGAAAACTGTGGTACTCACAAGATAGATTGAAACCAAGATGGACAGAGGAAAAAAAACGCCTAACATTGCAATGAATTTGACCTCGACAAAAACTCATCAATCTAGCGAACTTAAGTACATTGATGGCAGGAGAGAGAGAGAGAGAGAGAGAGAGAGAGAGAGAGAGAGAGAGAGAGAGAGAGAGAGAGAGAGAGAGAGAGTTTAGAAGATATAACAAAAAGATAAAACATAGTATGACAAAGGATAGGAAACTGTGGAGAACCATCAATTCCAGTGATCTGAAGGGAATCGATACATAGAAAAAATAACTTAATATTTTTATTTAATTATAATACACAAAATTATGAATTAAAATTACCAGGTCGGGTAAAGGTGAACGATAATTGAAAACAAAGAAGAAAGAGACAGACGAACAGAGGAATTAAAAGCCTATTCACAAAGAAGAACTAACGAAAATGACTGACTACAATGGTGGATCAATAAGATTTTAACTGAATATTAAGCTGAACTTGTCACTGTCTGTTTTTGTTTGTTCGATTTGAGAATTAGTGGATATATTTGGGCTTATGTGTATTTAAAATGTTGGAGATTTGCTGAAAAATAAATATTTGTTGAGGCAAGGTGGCGTAATGGATAAACGACTCGGACTGAGGATTCCTTGTCGGGGTCAAATTCATTGCATTTACTATCGCAAATCCCGTGAACCATAATGATCGTAGGGTCACCACATGTACTACAGTGGTGTTTCTTGGGTAAGATAGCCTGACGGAGCTCAGCCCACAGCAGGCCTGTTTTGAATTCAGAGTTAATTCAGACTATAGAACCCAGTCTCCCATAGCTGGTTGTGTGGAGAACAAAAGGATTCATACCTTTCCTAATCATATTAATGTTCGGGAAAGGTATGAATATAATAATTCGTCTCTACGATTCCTCAATCTGATCAGTCTATATTTCTTAGGTAATGTATTATGTACACTATTTACATTATTTGGACTATTGTCCTCATCTTTGTTGCCATATTTATCACAACGTTTCGGCCGTTGTAAGCGCCGGCCTTCGTCAGTTGGTTGGAATGTCGACCCCTTTTTTTGCTCGCTGGGGTAGACTGTTCTATTTTCCCCTTCCCATGTCTAATCGATGCCATTTATCAGTTATCTTCTGTTAATTGATCTCTCTAAGTTCTCCACTACCTTAACCAGGTATTGAACTCACAACTCTTTGGGTCCTGTCACTGGATCTAACCAACGCCTTTCTCCACTGTGCCATGTGTTCTTAAAATCAGTCTACCCCAGCGAGCGAAATAAAGCGTTCAGTTCAACATTCCAACTAACTGAAGAAGGCCGGAGCTTACATCGATCGAAACCTATTTTTTGCAAAGAGGGTTTTTGTCGAGAGACAAATTTATTGCTGGTAATATTTTTTCCAATAATGTATTGCTAGTATATTTACTATTAAAATCATTTTTTATACATTCATAGTGTTTTTATCCAAATTTTGGACATCACTATTTACCCACAGGTGGGTCCCTCACAGAGGTTACTAATTCTGCTTGGGGTGGACCTTGGAACAGCTGCGTTACGTGGTGCTTCATCTCTCCTCAAAATCTCCTGATCCGAGGCTTTTTCTGCCTGATATAGTTTATCGTCATACCCAGTACAGTTAATTAAATAACTGAACAATGTGTGGTAGCTTTTTCGTGTATGTTGCCCGAAGGTATAAATTGAACCGAGTTTGCTTAATTTTTACCTCGATTACTAGGATTTATTGTCATTTACACTATTTACAGGGGAGAAGTGTCATCATATTCATTGCCAAAATCGCAACCTTTCGATTGATATGCATTCCGACCTTCATCAGGTATATGTCGATACGAGTAACTAACTATGAATTGTAATTTTAACCCTTTATTTAATCTCCGGCTATAGACTGTTCCCTTTCCACTGACCATGTCAACGGATATCTCGTCTCGTTATCTTTCTAGTACAGCTTTGTATTGCTCGCCCTGTTTCCTCTGAGTCCAAGTACATTATGTCCGACTCAGATTCAATTCACAATTACTTCGCATAATAACTAGTATAATCTATCTAGCAGTTTATAATGTTTGATATGATAGGATGGTTCGACATTATTTTCTCCCATAACTAGCGCCTAGGCAGTACTAAATTGGAAAATGCCAGTACACCCATTTCCAACCTTGACAATGACCAGTATAACAATGAATAATAGAAAAAGATGGCTGAGAGCCGAAGGAGGTAAAAGAAAGAAAAAGAAAGGAAATAAAAATGGCGAAGAAAACCCGAAAGGAAATGGAACAGAAAATGAATAGAAAAAAAAAAGAGAAAGAAAATTATTAGATTTCGTTAAAGAAAAAATATCTGAAATGCAAAAGAAAATAGTCTGTCGGAAAGAACTGGGGCAAGTAGCACTTTATCGTGTTCAGCAAAATGAAACAGGGTCTAAGTGTTCTTTGCCTCTATTATGAAAGAAAAAAAAAAACAAGACGAAATATAAAAGCAAATCAGTTCTTCAGTTGCGGGTAATTTTTTTTTCTTCTCTTTTTTTACACTTGCTTTTGCATATATTGTTTCACATTCTGTTGAAGTCTTTCTAAATTAGGAATAATCACGATCATTTTTTTTTAATTCTAAATTCCACTGCGATCGATAATCGGTTTTGTATAAAATCCTCTTTTATATTTCACTTTATTTTCTTTCAAATATTGCAGAAGTTTAATCATTCTAAATAGCAAAGATCGGACCATACATTGGGTAGTATTCTGACCACAACTGATATAATCATTTCTCATTAGGATCATGATCCCTGCAACATTTTGTATCATTTCGGCAACCAGCGCTTATTATAATAATTACAATCTTACAACGACTCGAATGACACCAATGCTGCTGCTATCTTCCAATGAAGTTATTATTAAAATTGAAAGAAAAAAGGACACTGCAATTGTTTCCTGGTAACATATATAACAATCAATGTTGAAATAAAAAAATAACGACAGTAACTTTAATGAAGGGAACGGGGAACTTCGTTAGGATTAATTATTATTGATCACTGAGTTTGATTCTAAATTACATTTCAATCTAATGGAATCTTAGTTCATATCCAGTAAATTTCAACACTGATTGTTATATACGTTATCAGGAAACAATTGCAAATTCCCAATTTCAGAAGAGGCCAAATCGTGGCTTCCGATCGATATGCGGCCCTAGGGAATATGTTGGCTGAGCTACTTTTTGCATCACAGTTAAATTAGAGGATAATGAACAAAAAAAGAAAAAAGAAAAAAAGCTTTATGATTATTTACTGGATATGAATTGAGATTCCATTAAATTAAATCTTAAGTTTGATGTTTACGGTTAGTAAAAATATTGAGGAATTTAAATCCAAATTTTAATGCTAGATCAGTACTAAAGAAAAAAAAGCCTCAGTCAGATGCAGGAAATAATCATAAATCTTGTTTTTTTTTTCTTTTTTACATTATCCTTTATATTTACTGTGATGTAAAAAGGATCTCAGCCAACATATTCCCTCGGGACGCATATTTAAGGACTCAGAGCCGCAAGTGGATCGCGAGCCACGGTTTGGCTACATCTGAATTTGGACATTTGCTAATTTTTCCTTATAACGTATATACAATCAAATAATAAAAAATAACAACAGTAACTTTAAAAAATGGAACGGAGAAATTCGTTAGCATTAATTATTATTGATCACTGAGTTTGATTCTAAATGGGTGTTCTATACTTTTGTGACAGAAGGAAGCTTCTCTTCCTCAATAAGAAGAGCAGGAGTGGCCAGCTTGCTTAATATAGTAGTTGCTTACGATGAAGTTCGAATGTTTGAAAATCCATAACATATGAACAAAATTTACACATAATTTTTGTTATATCAAACGATCAAATATTTAATCTCTTTAACCATGAACTCAGCATTCTGAAATTCTTCTCTAAAAATTCTTTAATCTCTTTACCTTCCACCATTCCCTCTTTCAATGCTAAAGAAAAAATGCCTCACTCAGATCTAGCATTAAAATTTGGTTTTAAATTCCTAAATATTTTTACTAATCGTAAACATCAAACATACGTTTTAATCTAATGGAATCTCAATTCATATCCAGTAAATAATTATAAAGCTTTTTTTCATTATTCTTTATATTAACTATGATACAAAAAGTAGCTCAGGCAACATATCCCCTCCGGCCGCATATTTAAGGACTAATAGCCGCATGTGGATCGCTAGCCACGATTTGGCCACTTCTGAACTTGGACATCGATCCGTCCGGTAATCTTTGGCAAACTGACATCAAACCTCAGACTCTTAGATATGTCGCTGGGCTAAATAAAAGTTACGCTGATTATTTCACGGAATACCTCGTTATTGTTCAGTTTGTTGTAAATATCTCTAGTAGTGAGATCGATTCACCCAGAATGTTTCATATTGGTATAAAATCTAAACATTTTTACTATTGCCCATTCAATAAAAAAACACAAGTGCCGCTCAAACTTAAGGAAATGTGAATTTCAGATTATGACAAATAGGAAGGTTAATGTTTGATACTTTAACAGGATAAGATTGCAGCAATCGGGGAACCACCCTTTCGCGATTCCATTACAGAAATTAACGGTTCTTGGGAAGAAACTGCCTGAATGTTGATCCTTTCTACGAAGAGAATGCAATGGTGGTTTATCTCAGTGTATATAGCATGGTGGAATTTAGGTGCATTACCATAGAAATAAAGACGGGAGAGTTTTCGTTTGCGAAAATGGTTGAAGATTGGAAAATAATTCATCACTCACAAGGCTGCATCAGCGTTTGGGAATCTCTCAAGATGCGGGAATTCAAGACGCAGATATTTCAGCGAGAATATTTTTGGTTTGAGATGACGATTGTTAAGATTGTGCCTAGCAAAAAGCTTTAAGTACTTTCTGCAGTGGGTAAAAGTAAGCAAAAATTTTACTTGGATCTTTAGCCATGGATCATATAGATGAGTTCCATTTGATGTCTGCGGTGAACCTCAGTCCCAATAGACTTTCAAAGGAAAAAGTTGTTAGTCATTCGTCAGGACAAGAGAAAATTCAAGTACTACTCGGTAACTATGAAAGGTTATGTTATGAGATCTTGCCCGTAATAATAATATTAATAAATACTGCACCTCAGGAGTAGACAAGGAATCAGTCAGTAGTTCACTACAGACTGTTCGGTTGTACTCTCTTCCTACGGACGGGAGGAACCCGAAGGAGGCTACGCCGAAGGGCGGAGTCTCCTTTGGGGAGGTTCAACCGGCCCTGAGCCCGTTTATACGTGTTCAAATGGGCTATTTTTTGGCCGAGCCTAATGGCTCGGGAATGCCCACGTTAAAAAGGCCTTATGCCACATGACACCCTCGTGGTGGGGTGACTGAATATCATCAGTCAGTAGTTCACTACCGACTGTTCGGTTGAACTCTCTTCCTACGGACGGGAGGAACCCGAAGGAGGCTACGCCGAAGGGCGGAGTCTCCTTCGGGGAGGTAAAACCGGCCCTGAACCCGTTTATACGGGTTCAATGGGCATATTTTTGGCCGAGCCTAATGACTCGGAAATGCCCACGTTAAAAAGGCCCTGTGCCACATGACACCCTCGTGGGGGGGTGACTGAATATCATCAGTCAGTAGTTCAAGTCGAGACAAGAGTCGAGTCAGAGGCAGTCCGAAACAGAGTCGCGCTCAGACAATTACTGCACGACATTGGAATAGTGATACTGGTCGAGACTACATTGTTCTCTCTACTAAACCTGTTTGTTCATACTAACACTTCTACTTCTCTGTATATATTCCTGTTTGTAATATATCTGTGTTATTCCATACCTGTGTTCGAGTTCTTCTTTATTGGTTATAACTTGGACTATCACCCGGGGTACAAGGAACCGGACCATAACAGGTTGACAACTTGTTTTGCATGTAGTGAATGTTAAAAGACAGTTCTTTCCGTTAATTTTCTAGACATAAGTTAGAGGAGAGATAGTCTTCAAAGCTCTCATTATCTAAATTGTTTGAAGTTGGCCCATATATAGTTGTATCATCTGCATAGACATTTACTAACCTTCTGTGTATGTTCTTCAACAGATCCTTAATATTCACTGCACTTAGTAATTAGAAGAATATTTATTGTGTAGTTGTGATTATCAACGAATGTGACATGAACTCCCAAGAGGTTTTTCCCAAAGATTTAAGAAGACGGTTAGCGAGGCGATATAATCTGAAATTTTCAGTCTGTTGGTTTCAACTCTGAAATTGCCAAATCACCACCTTTTATATAAACATTTGCTTAATATTTATATTTCTTTTTATATATATTTAAGACATTTATCCACATTCACAATATGTCTATGTTGGGATTACATCCGCCGTTGACACCAATACAACGGCTATGTGGTGCTGTTTTAGCAGTACAATGAACCCAATAAGAAAACCTCATATTGGTTTTCACTCATGAATGTAGCTGTGGAAATAAAAATAATTTTCTGTTCGTTTGTAATAAATCTCTTCACCTTCAAGTCCGTTTTCATAATGATAGCCAACAACATGATACTTCAGAAACACACGCACTTTCTAACTGCAGGGCATAAAATTTGGAGTTCTGAGTGGGACCGTAAACCAGTTTCTGATGAGGCCTCTCTCGATGGCATGGTAGTGAGTATCTAAGCTTTTGGCTTATTTTATTTATTTTAGGATTAAAAAATATGTATCAATATTGTGATTTTCTTTCTTCGTTTAATCATAATGTTATTAAGCTTATGAAAAGAATTTACATAAAATAAATAGAAAACACTTGTCTATATTATTTGCTGAAAATATATATATATATATATATATATATATATATATATATATATATATATATATATATATGGAGTATTGCTGCCATATATGGTCTGGTGCACCTTCGGTTTACCTCGGAGGCGGATATGTAATATAACTGGCCCTGATCTGGCATCTCGTCTACAGTTGCTCTCTCACAGACGCGCCGTCGCCTCTCTCTGTCTTTTTTACAAATACTTTCATGGTATTTGCTCCGATGAGCTGCTTTCACTGGTTCCCAGACTTCATGAATTCAAGCGTCCTACGAGGATTGCATCCCGCTCTCGCCCTTTCACTGTAGAAACTTTTAAATGTAGCTGTCTCTTCTACTCCAATAGCTTCATATCTCGCACCTCTCGCCAGTGTGACACCCTTCCCTGTTACTGTTTCCCTGAGAGCTATAATCTTCAACTATTTAAATGTAATGTCAATCCACATTTCCAGTTGCCTTAATCTATCCACTATCCCTCACCTCATCCTTTCTTCTATCACTCCTATCTGCTCTCGCTCCAAATCTTCTGTAGTGGCTTCACGCCTTGCTCAGGGCGTAATGTTATAATATATATATATATATATATATATATATATATATATATATATATATATATATATATACTGCTTAGTTACACTGCATAGAATCTGCCTATTATATTAAAGATATATATCTAATCTGTGGATATTTTTTTATTATTTTGCGGGATCCAGTTCAATCCACTCAACGTTTAATTTATAAATCGAATAACCGTTTCTTTTCCATTTTAATAAAAAAAAGTGCTTGATTAAAACATTACACCGGGGCCAAGTTTTGTTATCGTTTCTTTCCATTATTCCAAAGAAACCAGAAAACTTTGAAATCCGATAACAATTTGTTAAACGGATAGAGCCCACTACTTGTGAAATCACTTTTCTAAATAAGCCAATAATTCTATATTAAAAAAAATAGATCAGTGCTAGGTAACCGTAACAATTAATTCTAATACTATTCTCATAAACACATCGATGTGTTTCAATTTAATTAAAAGGTGTCGGGCTAAAACATTCCCACGCGCCATACGAAAATTAATTGATTTTTGTATTTTAATAAAGAATAGGTATTTGAAAAACAACGATACTTATATTGATTTAATTTATTTCTTTTCGCATTTTGCATACAATATTCCTGCTTTGTCTCAGTCGCATTATTGGATAGGGTAAAAAATGAAATCTATGATGGTTTGATTAAATTTGATATCAATCAGTATAAATTGTTTCGCTTCCTACTGGTGACTTGCTAGCAAATGACAACATGACTTAAAATATAGAAGCAAAAAAGAATGAAAATTAAAAAGAAAGGATGAGGAAGAAGAAAAATAATGAAGAGAACATAAATAAAGAAAAACAAGAAAGAATGAGAATTGTGATGAAATAAAGAATGAAAGTATAGCGATAGATAAAATAAAGGTAAATGAAACAGCAAGGAAGGAAGGAAGGGAGGGGAGGGAGGAGGGAGAGAGGAAGGAAGGAAGGAAGGAAGGAAGGAAGGAAGGAAGGAAGGAAGAAGAAAAGAAGGAAGGAAGGAAGGAAGGAAGGAAAGAAGGAAGGGAGGAAGGAACAAAAACTAAAAATAGAAAGAAAGTATGCGAATGATTTGAAAAAAACGAGAAGGAACAATATAAATAATAAAGAGATTAAATATAAAAGAAAGAATGCATATATATGAAACACAGAAAAGAAAGAAAGAAAGAAAGAAGGAAAGAAAGAAGGAAAGAAAGAAAGAAGGAAGGAAAGAAGGAAAGACAGAAGGAAAGAAGGAAAGAAAGAAGGAAAAAAAGAAAGAAAGAAAGAAAGAAGGAAAGACAGAAGGAAAGAAGGAAAGAAAGAAGGAAAAAAAGAAAGAAAGAAAGAAAGAAGGAAAGACAGAAGGAAAGAAGGAAAGAAAGAAAGAAAGAAAGAAAGAAAGAAAAAAAGAAGGAAAAAATGTATGTGAAGTTTTGAAAAAGAAACGGAAATAAAAACAATGAAGTGATAAAATCCAAAAGAAAGCTAGAAAGAAAATACAAAGAAATTATGTGAATGGCATGAAGATTTAAAGTGTTAAAAAAAGAAAGAAAGGAAAAAGAAAGAAAAAAAAAGAATCGAGATAGTTGAAACAATGGAAAGAAAGAAAGAAAGAAAGAAAGAATAGAAGTAAACAAAGTATGAGAATGGTTTGAAACAGAAAAGGGAAGGAAGAATATAAATAATGAAGAAATGATATATAAAAGAAAGAAAGAACGAGAGAATGAGAACACAGATGAAATATAGAAGAACTAGATGAAACAAAGGAAAGTTAAAAAGAAAGAACAAAAGAATATAAATGGTATGAAAAAAATAAAATACAAAAGAAAGAAAGAATCGTGATAGATGAAAGAAGGAAATTGAACGAGAAAGAAAAAATATAATTGAGATATGTGACACCCTACCACCAAAAAAAATAATGTGATAGATTAAAAAAATAAAGAAAAATTAGAGGTCTGAAGAAGTAATAATGATAGCTTTAAAAAAATTAGCAAACGATAAGAAAGCAAGGGAAAGAAAGACAATTTTAAGAAGCTATGAAAAAATGAGACCAATGTGAAAAAGAGAGATAAATGCGTAGAAGAAATTCTTAAAAAAAATGACTGAAAATCTTTTATGCAGACAAGAAATTGTTCTTTCATTTTGCAATGAAAGAATAACACATTGCGAGAAAGTATAAGTAACCTTCACGTCCAACAGGTTCGCTGCGTCCATTATTCTATTGCATTGATCTTTTTTATCATTTATTTTGAAAGAGTTCAATAAAGAGCTTTCATGTAAATTTATAAATAGGAACAGAAAAAGCAAATGAAAAAAAAATATACTAAATATAAACTAACAACCAAAGTGAACAATCAAATTTAAAGATATATGGTTATGGGAAAATAAGTTGATTGATAGGAATAAGACTAACTAAAAAAACATGAAAAAATAAGACATTATATTTTCATCTGAATATGTTTCGGCTTGTAACTATAGATATATGACTCACATATAGACACTCAAAAAAACACAAAAAAAGAAAATGAAAACAGTATTCTTAATAACATTTCCTAGAGGGACACTTGTGACGAAATCCATTTAGATCTCGTATAAACGTTAATTCAATTTCCATAATTTATCGTACGGAAAAAGGACAAGAAAACATGATCATATGAAAAGTTGTTTTTTTTTTGTTTAATATACACAAGTGCAGTGATTTTCCTTTTTAAAATAATAACTTTAATAAAAATTCTCTATGATCAAACCAAGTGTAGCTGAATGATTTACGCTCACGCAATTCCAAATCTGTTTCATTCATCGAATAATACAAAATAAAAATAAGATCTGATAGTTTCGATATCAAAACTTATATATTAAAAGGATTCCTTGTCAAATAAATAGCGTCAAATGAAAATGTAAGTAATCTGCCAATTGATTTTAGAAATGATTTACATTTATTAATTGATAAAAAATATTTGTCAAAACCAAAAATTATCCGGAGATTTTAAATCGTTTTCTTTTTTCCCTAATAAAGTTTCTTATCGAGTCGAGATGAAACACAAATGCAAAGTAGAAAAGATAAATATAGAGATTTATAAATTACAATGAGAACAAAATTGGAGCAAGTCATTGCTGAATACGTAATATATATTTGTTTATTTCATAATAGATTATATTGTTCGTAAATGAAGTCATGGTGGAGCAGTTCGGATTAAGGAATCGGAGAGCCAAGTTATAATTCCCGTCAAGTTCATTACTAATACTGATTATACCCTTGGAAATGGTAGGTATGAATCCATTTCTTTTCCATCCCAGCTATAAGTAATTAGCACGAAAGACTCTATGCTATAGTCTTGGTAGATGAATAATCTAGGAAGAAATCTTTGAATTCAAAATAGCCTATAGAGGGTTGGGCTCCATCAGGCTACCTTGCTCAGGATACACCACTGCTACTTCGGCGTCATTGCATGTGAGGCCTTTACGACTCTAACGATTGACGGGACTTGTGATCGTGAAATAGTAATGTCTCAACCAATAAGAATTGTTACACTGTTTATTTATACATTATTATTCTATGTGCCCTAAAAACGAAAGCGAATATGACTCTCCGCAACTTCCTATCCCACGTAGTGCTTTGTAATATTTATCTTTTTACTATCCCCTCCCTTATCTGTCATTTACCCAAGCTCGTTTGATCAATTATTTGCTGTAATATTTTGTCCCCTTTGCCTATAATATGTTCTATAAGGTCAAATTTTTCATGAATAAATTTTGAATAATAGTTTAAGTATATCGTTATGCTGTAATTTCTCAAATGGTTTTCTATAATCTATGAAAGTATTAATATTGGCTGATGTAAAAAAAAATACACATTTTCCGTTTAATGTTATTTCCTTTTCAGAATGCCAAATGAAATGAATAAAATGCAATGTTTATATTTTGATTTTATGTTATATTGTAAATGAAATAAATACTTACAAAAAACTTTTTTTTCGACAATATTTCGAAAAATGATCGCATTTTTACAAATGTATGCATATTTGAAATGATTTTACGTCATTTAGTAAATAACCCCTACTTAAAGGTCTTTATAAAATGGAAAATTTTGTTTATGATTCAAGAAAAAAGGAATCAATAATTAAAAAGCATCTTTCGTAGGAGACAATATATCGCAAACCTGAAACCAAGGTAGCAAATTCTCCTGATTTGTGTGTGTGTGTGTGTGTGTTTGTGTGTATCTGGGTGTGTATATGTGTGTGCGTGTAAATATATATTGATATTTATGTGTGCGTGTATATATATATATATATATATATATATATATATATATATATATATATATATATAAAGAATCATTCAAAGACATAATAAGAAAATCCTAGAAAAACACGCAAACCAAAACAGTATTCAAAATAGAAATCAGACATCGCTATCCCAATATTTCTGGCATCTAAAAGAAACGAATAAAACACCAAAAGTAAAATGGAAAATAATAAATAAAACAAGAACCTGTAAAACCTGGGATGACCCATGCCCTTTATGCTTACAGGAAAAACTACACATCATTAAATTTCTAAATAATGAAAAATTATTAAACCATAGACAGGAGTTAACGGTTTTTTGCAGACATCAACAAACTTTCGCATTAAATAATTAGCATATAAAAAAAAATCAAAAAAAAATCCCATAGCTAAGTAAAATTCTTAAAATCAAAGCCAAATCATTAAATAGGAAAAACCCTTTTTGTATTCGTCAAAAAACAAAAAAAAACAAATTGAAATTCAGTGCAATGTGATCTGTATATAAAACACCCACTTGAATAAACAAATAAATATATATATAATCAGATGGACAATAATAAAAGAAAATTCCCCAGACACATAACGATTGTAGGCGCGCCATAAAAATATCCCTCACTGGGAACCAACTAAAGGGTGACCGCAAACATTAGCCTTGAAATAGATACCTTATCCAACCTTACCAAAACCTCTTAGAAGATGATGAATCCATTGATAAAAATTAACTCTTTGACCACTTAACGAAGGAAAATAGTCTAGCCTCTCCCACAACAACGAATTCCAAAATGACCGGGCCTAAAAATACACGTAAACCGACAAATAGCTTATTCCTAAAATTTCGCTTAAAGATGAAACGGGACTAAACACCACAATCCAACTTAATTTTAATAATTATTTGGATATTTCGGCTCTCGTTTTTGAAACATGGGAAATCTTATGTAGCGGAGGAATCATATTTTTAAACAAAAAATATTATTATAATATAAGCTCTACTTCTGTATAGAGCACTGTCTTCTTAAAAATAAAAACAAAAAATACTAAGGAACCCCGGATTATGCACCCAACGTGTTCTTTTCTATTTTCTGCATACCTACGCACTTATATATATATATATATATATATATATATATATATATATATATATATCTTACTTATTATAAAACGCAGATGTGTGTGTGTGTGTGTGTGCGTGTGTGTGTGTGTAACGTTTATATATTGGATCGAATTTCCTACATTTTTCAACCGATTTCAACAAAATTTCACAGGACTACATAAAATTACCTTGTGGTGGTTCTAACAGCGCCAAAACCGGGAAAAATACAATTGTTTTGGCACAAAATCAATTTGAAAACACGATTAAGAGAAATCGTGAGAATGAAAGGGGAACAACTCGCATCGGGTTAAAAAACCCAAGTTGTTTGTATGTGTGTGTTCGTTTATATATGGGATCGGATTTCATACATTTTTCAGCCGATAAAACAAAAATTCACTTTTTTTTTGGCAGCTAGTGTTTCTTATTCTCTTGCTCACTTTTTTCTTTATTTTTAATATTCAGAATGCTTTAAAAATTCCATTTACAAGACAATTGTTTATAATAAAATTCTATTCAATCGGGAGACTCATAACGATTGAAAACAATGTTTTTGTTTGAGTTTGAGTTTGACCAATTCGTAAAAAAAAACTAATTGAGACATGAGTGTCCGTCAACCTTAAACAATAATCTAACGATCTCTAATGATTGTACGAATCCAAACATCGGATAAATTCTTTATCTTGAGGAAGAGATAATGTAATCTAAACATACACAAGTCCTACTAACTAAAAATAATAACCGGAAACTACTTTGAATACACATGGTGTCCAATTATTTTTACTGTATTCAATAAGTAAAAATCATAAATTGTAAAATATTATTATCACAGAAAGGCTACTAAATGAATAAGATTTGTTAGATCATAAATAATAAACCCAAATAAAGTTAATATTTTTGGTATTAGAAACAACGAGTGGAAAATATATTCAAATCAGAATTCTAATTATGAATCACCACAAGCAAAATATGCATTTTTTTTACTGTATTCAATAAGTAAAAATCATAAATTGTAAAACTAAATATTACAGAAAGGCTACCTACATTTTTTAACCGATTTCAATAAAACTTCACTTTTGTTTTTGGCATGTATTGTTTCTTATCGTCTTGCACACTTTTTTCTTTATTTTTACATTCAGAATGCTTTAAAAATTTCATTTACAAGACAATTGTTTATAATAAAATTCTATTCAATCGGTAGAGACTCATAACGATTGAAAGCTATGTTTTTGTTTGAGTTTGGGTTTGACCAATTCGTAAAAATAACAAAACAAAAAAAAATACTAATTAAGACATGCGTGTCCGTCAACCTTAAACAATAATCTTTGTCAATTTTATTTTTCAGTCTTTAAGATGGTGGATACTTGATCTATCTCTTACTGTTATATCCCCGGGCAACATGGGCTCTGCTGCTATATATATATATATATATATATATATATATATATATATATATATATATATATGTGTGTGTGTGTGTGTGTGTATCTGTGTGTGCGAATATATATATATATATATATATATATATATATATATATATTGAGCATCGGTGTTAACATAATGATGTTGTATATAATAAAACAAGATCTTTATATTATGTATTAATAAATATATATTATTCTCCTCACCGGTTGCACGACACAGAGTTTCATGCGAAAAACAATGTTCAGGGGGTAAATGGAGACTGACCGTTACATAAGGTAAATTTTGTTAAATATATTAGTTTATCACATTGGTGGCGTAGCCCATATTTTAGACAGGAATAGTTGTAAAAATATTAATATCTGTAATTCAAATAAACATAAATATAAATAGAAGATTTTTCACTAATCATGAAAAAACCTAACGAAAAACTGTATTTAGTTGCACAGATAACAAACGATATAAAAAACGTTGTAGGTTCTATCGACAAAATAAGCTATTCCTACCGGACTAGAAGGAATTTTACATGAAAATTGGAAAAGCAGGTATAGACGTCCCCGATCTATTGAAGAAATGCAAAATATTGGGGAGAATATTTGGATGCAACACAAAACAATATTATCCCAATGCAAAAGGAAGCAAAAGCGAACAAGAAAGTATTTATAAAACTGTGGATGTATGGAAAGTATGGTGAAGAATAATGTTATGCAAGCTCTAACTGCTAATTAATACCCCCAGAAACACATTCAATAAATCTAGAATTTGTCACAAGTTTTAGGGAGCTGGAACAAGGATTTTAATGACTACAAGTTAGCGAAGGAGAGGAAATTTAAATGGAAGAGAAAGTAAGAAAAGTTTACTACAGGCGTGTGTGTCGTGTGTTAAATACTGAATCGAATTTTGAAAACAGAATATCAGTCAGAAACCTTTTGAGAGTCCCTGTGGTGCACTTCAGTTTCAGCATCTTTAATGGGACCATAAATGGCATTAAGCGAACTTTATTAATGCTAATTAAGAACACCAGTGAGATTCCATAATGGACGCCTCATCAAAAATAGGTGAAACAGATGATCAAATATTATAGGCCGATAAGACATCTGTCCACCACATATAAATTAAATACGTCTGGCATGATATATTTTACTTACTTTTTTTTCGATGAAAACGACTTTCTTTCTATGCGACAGGATGTATATCGAAGAGTTCCATAAGTTTGTAAAGATGAACTACTAATAAATAAAATGATCCTGGAAAATTGCAGAAAAACATACAGAAATATCATCATTGTTTTGAGAGATTACTGTAAAGATTTAATAGTGTGCCGCACTCTTAGAGCCTTAAGACTTTGGAAATGTAAAAAGTCTCCCAACTGATAGGAAATTGTAGTAAATATAGCATGGAATTGTGTAAAGCTACATTGATGAATATCCGAGCCGGAATCTTTCAAGGAGACTCCCTGACGTCCACTCTGTTCTGAGTGTCCTTCGTACCTTTTTTCACATGAACAAAACAGTAATAACTATAGATACAATGTGAAAAAGAATGTGTTTACTCATCCTATATGGATGATATCAAACTCTTTATCAAAGGCGACAATGAGTTGAAACGTATCCTCAATATTGTTAAATGTTTTATTGATGACATCTGGATAGATTTTGGATTAGATAAGTGTGCAAAATTAACATTTAAGAAAGGGGGAATTGCAGATACACACCCGATCGATCTAGATTTTGTAACAAATATTAGGGAACTCTAAGAAGAAGCCGAAAAATATCGAGGTGTCAGCGAAGGAAACGGAATACAAAACACCCAATGAAAGAGAAAGTAAGAAAACAATATTACATTTGTGTGAGCCTGGTGTTAAATGCCGAATTGAATCCATAAAGCAGAATATCAGCCAAGCATACTTCAGCTGTCCCTGTGGTGCAATCCAGTTTCAACATCATTAAATTAACTATAGCGGACATCAAATGAATGGATGTCAAAACGAGAAGGCTTCTCACTTGACACTGCATGACTTACGCTGTTGTTGATCTTCTGTAAATCCCCAGATCCGAAGGAGGTAGATGATTAGTTCAACTAGAACTTTCTTATGAAATTACAATAATTGATCTTTAAAGATACCTAGAAACTACAGAAGATTTGTTGATGATCTATGTTAAGGAACATAACAAAATAAGAAATTTTATTCAGTAACGAAGGAAGCCAACAAGTTGAAAAGTAAAATTTAAGTGGGTGAAGAAATACAATAAACAATTATACACCTTCTGCAGCGGCAAAGACCTAAAGAAAGAAAGCAAAATCGAATGAAATGTACCAAATGTCGAAATGAGGGTAAGATAAGCCTCTTTATGTTCAATACTCTGCCCGTAGCAAACAAGCGGATATAGAGAAATCTCTTATCCGTCAGTGGAAAAAAGTACAGGTTTAAAGGCTGAAACTAAAAATGTTATTCTTGCTACCCAAGACAAATATTTGCTAACTAGATTGTACCAAGCACACATACTAAAAGGTTATGTGGAACTGAAAAGCAGATTCTGTGATAAATAGCCAGAAACAATTGATCTTCGTGTTTCAATTTGCACATTATCAGCCCGCACTGAATATAAAACTGGGCAAGATATAATAGGCCAATATATCTACTGGAAAATATACAAATTTTACTGGAAGGAATCTGCAAGAAACATGTATGAACATCACCCAAACCCGTTTACATACATAGGATATGTAACAATTTTAAGGGACAGTCCGTGTCTGAACAATGTCTGAAGAAATGGTGCTTCCGTTTCCTTAGTTCCTGATTACAACACAAACATTAAAAGACTTAGTCGCAGGCAAGATATATCTGGGTTTTTCGTAAAAAAAAAAGAAAATCTTGTAATGTTATGAAACCTTATGAGCACCTGCTGTTGTTTATTCACTATATCCGATGCGACAATATATTACAGTATTTTTAAATGCTAGAAGGACAATTAATTATACTAAACAGATATTTTTTTAAATTATTTTGCACCAAATAAGCTTATAAAGTCAAGAGTTAAGTTGAGAGTTTAAGAAACTGGGAGCATTTAATATAAGGAAAAAAGTAAAACAGAGAGTAAAAGAACAGGATTCGGCGAGAAAGATAATAACGATTGATGTTGCATTTACATTTTTGAAGATCATAATTGGTATGAATGCTGTAAGCCGGAAGAGTCTTCACAACTTTAAGTGTGAGGGAATAAATCATTAGAAAAGAAACTATAGGGCAAATACATCTGCTAAATGACAACGAAAAGCTACCAGTCAGCATAAGATATTTAGGGAAAAGACACAGGTTATCTAGGTTTCGGCGGTGAGAAACCGACTGAAGTCGATATACTATTGTCAATACTTTAAGCACCAAACCAGATATGGCATCAAATTTCAATGCATGGACGAATGGCAAACTTACCAATAGTCTCTATCTATAAAAGGCAGGATGTGTGTAACGAATGCACGGCTGCAATTTTCGACGGATTTGCAAAAAAATTTACATGCACATGCTCCATGTTAGTGGGAAGGCCAAGACCGACTTTGCATTTCCCAACTCCCATCGATAGTGGAAATAATCAATTTTTTCATGCTTCTACGTCAGTTTTCATGTAGTTTGCGGCCATTTTCTACTGGCCAGACTGAGAGCCAATAGCTGGCTGCCACGATTAGGCAGGATGATTCTATTGGCCAGCGTGATAGCCAACAGCTGACTGACACGAATGTTAACTAGCATGCTAGCATGCAAAAAAATAATTGATTGCTGCATTCATCACAAGTGGGAAAAATTTAAATCTGCATGCCACTTTACTCCAATTGGCTCATTCGCTTGCTTAAACTCAACGTTGATTCTGATTCCGCAGAACTGGGTTTGGTGTGAAAAATATTTGTTGTTAACAATCTTTTGTCATTCGGTTTTTCCAGTTACGAGTCCTTTTTTAAAGCTGATCGTTTTGTGTTCATTTTGTTTAGTTCTTTTTTCGTAACAGATGTAATGTTTAGTATAGAGCTTAGAAAAAATTTTCACTGTGAGATATGCAAGAAGTAAGGCATGTAGCAACATCAGCACGGCAAAGGGCTCTCCTTTAAAGTCAAGGAAAGGCAAACATATTTTAAGTCAAGTGATTGCGATTGCTGTATGAGTCGTACGATTTTTGAATCAAGCACGGGCAACGCCGGGCCATGCTGCTAGTGTAAGATAAATTCAGACGAGAAGAGATCATCTAGCACAACATAGTGAACTAGTTTTACTATTAGTAAGCACAATTATAATTTTCTTATTCATTTTAAAGTAAATATTTACAACGAAAAGTCACAATTATTTTTGTCTCTTGGAGATTAACATCAGTTATTCTGATGAAATTCAAAAAATGGTAATCGAAAACGATTACAAAATAATTTTACTTTTATCGGTGTTGAAGTTAACGATTATTAAGCTATTTCTTACTCCAGTTTTTAACAACAGATTGGAGGCCATGTACGATATCAGCTGCCAGTTTGCCTTTATCGAACATATAAGATTTAATATTACGACATTAATAAAGAGTTGCTTTGGGAATTGATGACATCGGTAATTTTGCTATTACAAATGAGGAATGAATCAGAAACAAGTATACAGTTCTGTGGTCATCCGCATTTATATCGACAGATCTAGAATTTACTCTGCTCAAGACAAGGTTCATTTCACTATTTGTTAAGAAAGATTACGTCAAATTACAACCACGACCAGGAACACACTCAATCCTTCGATCAAACATCGCCGGGATATTTATGCAACAGTCCCGGTTTTACCAATCTTTATAAAAATAATAAATATGACAGATATTTTTGGCAGTAAACGTTAAAATGCTTGTGGCTTACGAAGAAAATCGAAAGCCATATTGTTTGTATGAAAGAAAACTCTGGGAGACGATACTTTTAACCTGTTCTTGATTATACACTCTAGTACTAAATGAAGTAGAAGATAAGTAGGTCGATAATTCAAATGACTAGATAGGTTCCTTAAAATCAGGAAAAGCGTAACATGGTTTCCAACAAGCTTGAACAGAGGAAGTATCAAAGACATATTTGTAGAAACTAGAGAACGCAGATGTCACTACAGAGGAATATTGTTGAAAGGAAATGAAGATATACTATTATTTGTGTGGATTACATTTAGGTAGTAACTTACAGTTAAGGCAAATATGAACGATTGGGAACTTTTTAATAGCCACTAGCTCTCACGAAAATTAAACTTGTGATAGGTTACAGAATGCCAAATTCTGTCAGCTGTCACCCAAATACTTGGTCTCTTTTAGGACAGGTTTGCAAATATTACGAACAGTCAGATTGAGGCTTCAGTTTTGATCAGGTCAATCACGTTGGTATAGAGGGAACAATGATGTCTCTGGGCTATCGCAGTATAAAGGTCAGATGTGAACCAAGGTGAAGGTAGCAGTTTCAACAGATATTTCAGAGATGGACAAAAAGATGCCGCCCTACAACCTCTAAAGAAATCTCAGTGTCACCATTTCCTATAGGAACATTTCTCTGCAAGAATCGTCGCAATTGGTGTGCTCCTGATAAGAAGAAAAGCTATTTTTATTTACTCGAGAAATAAGAACAAGAAAGGAAAACACTGATATGCATTGAGATTAATGTTTCCGCTTGAATGACAACGTAAAATAATTGGAATGTCGGTAGAAAAACACCTTCTATTAATTGTCAGTATTAGTTAATATCATTAGTTCCAACGAGAAAGTCTACGTTGATAGATCACTAGATTGCTTAAAGTCTCATTAAGAACGGTAACGTCATAATGACGTAACATCAAATACATGTTACCGTATTGAAATAAAAGATTTATGACAAATTGGATGGAGTTTTTTTTTATGCATTTCATCCGTTAGGGCTTCCGGGCTGGTTTTGTTTACGTTGTTGTGAATATACACGCGCAAGAACAAGAGACAATGGGAGTTTCAAAATTTAGAAATAGTTGATAATGTATGTTCAGTGAAAGATAAGAAAATCCAGACAACTGGATTATGATTCTTTGTTTCCCATTGGAGATTCTCACAAGGATTGTGGAAACATCTACAAGAACAACTCAAATGTTATTCAAGTAACAATATCTCAGTTTTTCTTAAGACTAAACCAAGTCTGTCGCATAACCCTAACCCTGCCTAACACTAGTTTCTTCTTCTTCTTCTTCTTCTTCTTCTTCTTATTCTTCTTCTTATTATTATTATTATTATTATTTTATTTCCTTTGATTTCTGGCGTTTACACATTTCTTTCCGGGTCCCACCCATGTTAGAGATGGCACTTTCCACTGACAAAAAAAAAAAAAAAATACATAGATAAAGCCCTTCGTAAAGTGTGGGCTGTACTTTTCAGAATATTTTTTGTATCTCTTTGAGGCATGGACTTCCAGAAATCCGTTCGATTAGTCAGCTAGAATCTTTTCCAACCATTCCTAGAGCTAAATCTACAACAGACATTGTTGATGTTCCCATTTGCTACATTTTTAAGATGTTTATTTCAAGGTCCTTTTATTTTGACAGCTTTTTGAATATCTTCAAAATCCACTGCAGTCAGCAGGGACTGCCATATCAATAAGGAGGCACTTTTTTTGTTTGTGGTCTGGGTGGTTGGCTTTGATTGTTCTGTCAGTGTGTATTGTGTAATCCCATAGAATTGTAACAGGTACTATCTCCGTAACCGGGTCTGGGTGGTGTCCATACCGTTTTCTTTCAGTTTCCTTCCCGTAGAAGTTGCAAATTTTCCAGTGCAGATATTGGTCTACGGAATTTATATTCATTTGGTGCCGATATCGTGCAACCTGATACAAGATGATCAATCTTTTCTGAATATTTATCACAGAATCTGCATTTGGGGCTAACACAATATTTTAGTATATGTGCTTGATAATTCCTAGTTTACAAGCATAGGTCCTGTGCAGCAAGGATAAAACCTGCAGTTTCAGCTTTCAACGCTTCACTACCTAGCCACTGATGGGTACGGGTTTTGTCTACGTCAGCTTGTTTGGTACGGGCAGAGTATTGGCCATGAAGCGGTTTATCTTGCCATTGTTTCTGTATCTGGTCGTTTGCATTTGTCTTTGCTTTCTTTTTTAAGCATTTTACAGCTTCAGCCGGTGTACTGTGCTTTACTTGCATTTCCCCGCCCATTTTGGAACTCCATTTTGAATTTGTTGACTTCCTTTATTACGAAGTAAAGACGCTTTCTACTTTCATGTTACTTGACACATACTATCATCCAGTCTTCTCTAGTTTCCAAGTATCTTTGGGGGCCAGTTGTTGTAGTTTTGTAGGACAGTTCTAGTTGAACTAATCCTCTGCCTCCTTCGGATCTGGGCACATACAATCGATCAATATCAGCTTTGGGATGATGCATGCGGTAGCAAGTGAGAAGCTTTCTCGTTTGGGCGTCCATTCGCTTAATTTCAGCTATGGTCCAGTTAAGGACATTAAAGCAGTATTGCACCACAGGGACAGCCAATGAGTTTATGGCTGATATTCTGTTTTTTTTTTTTTTAATTTAGCTCGGTATTTAGTACTAGACGTACCCGCCTGTAGTCCTCCTTTCTTACTTTCTCCTTTATGTTGTATTATTATTATTATTATTATTATTATTATTACTATTCTCTACTATAATTTGGCCTCTACCCGATTCGCTACTTACATAGTTTGTTCGTTCCTTAGTTGTAGTTATTATATAAAAATTACAGTTTTTTGTCGTAAAACAACTTTAACTATCTTAGCAGTTGGGAACGGTTTTTTTTTTTTTTTTTTTTTTTTGGTTAAGCGAACATCACCACCAAGAATTATAAGAATGTACCGAGCAAGTCGAACAGAGCATAGTGGTTTCATTTATAAGTAATTAAGTGATGATATTTTTTTTGTAAAATCTTATCTAGGACGAATGCATTTCGACATTACTTCTACCGTCAGAAGACATAATAGTTGTTTTGTGGAATTGGTGATGATGGTTTATTGTAGAATATAAACGATTATCAATTCAGTGAAAAACTTACATCATCTAAACAGTTTAATTCGAATGTAACGCACTGAGTAGTTTTTTTTTTCTTTTTATGTTAATGAACAGGTAACATTTTAGATGTGATCATCAACACGGTAATAGCCAAATATGAAGTTCAAGGGTGAGACTATAATGGAATCTTAAAACAAATAACTTTAGGCATAGACGATTATTCCCAGTAGAACAATATTTCGGAACTAATAAAAATGTTATTAAAAATATCGGTTCGATAATTAGAAAGTAAATGTTTTGGAATGGCCGTGTTAAATTCCAGATTTGATTTTATGGTGAATTTCTAAGATTAAGTTCAAGGTAAAAGTTATCGAAAGGAAGTATTATACGCCCAGAGATACGAAAAAAAAACTTTGAAAAATAGGAGTGGTAGAAAAGTTGATTAAAAATTACGCAAGAAATACTTGTATCATGAAAAGGAAATAAACGACTTGGCTTTGGATAAAATGACGTTATATCTGCACATATTTTTTTTTAAGTTATCCTAATAAAATAGGAATAAATAATACCATGTGAATTTCTGGTCCCCAACTGCCGAAGAATTTGACATTTTTTACGATATTAAAAATGAAAATAAAATATTTACTTATAAAATAAATTTAACTTAAATTTGCAAAGTTTATCAATCATTTACAACTTATCTATCATATCTATATCTCTCAATTTGTTCCATATCTATATATATATATATTTATATTATATATATATATATATATATATATATATTTATCTATTATTTATTTAGTTTGTACATGTATATCCATCTATTTATCAATTTATTTATCGATCCATCTCAGTTTGTTTATATCTGTCTCTCTCTGTTTATACACATTTACCTATGTATGTATATATGTGGGCATGTATCTATCTATTTATCTATCTTTCTATCTATCTATGTTACTTTGTCTATCTCGATTTGTTGATATCTATCTTGTTTCTAGATATAAGAAAATAGCGGACCTAGAAAACAGCAGTGCATATAGATCGGGATCTTTTTCTTACGAAGGAAAAAAGAAGAAAAAAGGATGAAAAATTGTATTTAGTTTTACTTTATATGATTTTACTTCATAAGAAAGAAGTATTTAGCTTTAATTTACATGTCCGTACCTAATTCTTTTTATTTTGGTTTACTTTAGCTTTTTTTTATATAATATTTAATTGTTCCTTAATCGCACCATCATCTGGAAATTGGCTGTAATCATTTGTTTAGGAGTAAAAAATTTTCTAGAACTTGAATTATTCCGATTTTGCTCTTCTAAGTAACGGTTCCAAGGTTTTTTTTTTTTTTATATAAGCTGGTATTCTTTTTCTTATTTTTCATGTAATTTTTTATTTCCTTTTTTTTTTGTTCAAATTCCATATATCTTTCGAGTGCGTTTTACTATGGATATATTTCGGATGCTAAATGTGTTTTATGTGTTCAATTTCACTGTTTCCATCCATTCATATTTATTCCGATATATATATATATATATATATATATATATATATATATATATATATATATATATATATATATATATATATATTTTTTTTTAATCTTATAGACTCTTTCGAATAAGTTGTTGCATAAATTAATGTTCAAGTATATGATAAGAAATATGATGGAAATGTGCTATCAAAAATATATGATCTTTTACAAAAACAGAGTCCATGTGATTCTTCTCTGTTTTTGCTATTTAGGTAGCTATGCATTATGTAACGAACATGAATTTTTAATAATCTAGGCCATCTGATTGCTGGATCTTATTTATATATTTTACTTTGTTGCGATTTGCACTTTTACACTGGCGGATAAACAGCTTTTCCGAGGTAAAATAAATTCTGATGTACATCTTATTCGTCATCGCTTATCATCATTAAATATTTATAAAGAATAATTTGTCTTACACCGGGACAGCGAACAAAACACTTACCGATTTCCACATCGTTATTACCTAAACCTTGCAGGTTCGCCTATCGTCAAGTCCAAAATCCTCCTAGATTTTTTAAAAGGAGCATATGATTATCCTCTGTTTCTAGCTTAGGATTGTGTTTCTGGTTCATTCTAAAATCTTTTTCATTCACTTTCCTTACCATTCTCTCTTATAATCTTAATGACGACATCGCTTTTCTGGGTCGAATCGATAAAGAAAATATTTAGAGGCTGATATAGAATGGTCTCTTAAATTCGAATTCAACAAGAAATTACAGAATTCATATATCGTTGATGACTATGTACTAATGAAAAGGGCAGAAAGCAAAGGCGAGAAAATACGAGACTACGAAGTAAACGAAAGCGAGAACAAATACATTAACCATCAATAGTTAGAAGTCAGAAATTATGGTCGTTAGCATAAAGGGCAGCCCAAGATTAGAGCTACCAATTAGAGATGTCAGAATGAAATATGTACTGACTAATATAACAGAGAACTGAAAATGTAACAGAGACATACGTAGGCACACTGGAAGACCGAATGATACCTTCCAAACTATAAACAAAATTCAATTTGAGACAAAGGAATTACTGGTAAAATTCTATTTAATATCAATACTGTAATATTCAATGAATATTGGAGGTTTAAGGCACAGATGAAGAAAACGGTTAGAGTGACTTAGATGTATTTCTGCTGAAGGTTTCATGGACAGTGTATAAGATTTTTTATTTGGTACAATAAGATTAGTTCAAAAATTGTTTGTGGTAACATTAATTTATATGGGCAGAAGTCACGAGCCGAGTTTAAAAACAGTCGAAAATGTATTGGTATCACACAAAAAATAAATTAATTACATGAATTAAGTGCTTTGTGTGCTAAATAATTGTCAATAACACTATCAGTGAAAATGAAATATGCCCTTTTAAAATTAAAATTATAATGATGCATAAGAAGTTCCTCAGAAAAAAAAACTACATGAAGTGAAGAAAAAGAGACATTGTCAAAGAATAATCTGGTACAACTTTCGAAACAAAGTTCGTGATAACAGCGAAGAATAGATCAAACACACGAATTGAATACTTTTCTTTGATGTGGGAGCGACTCTCAGGTTCCTTTCAATCCTTGTCTGGTGGTTGTCAAATTTCTTCTGCGTTGTTTTTTTTTTTTTTTCTGTGCGTCAACTCCGAAAATTAAATCCAAACACCACCCCCTTAAATAAACTACTGGAAAGCTCTAAATAAAATTCTCGGAATTTGGAGGAAAATTCTTTTATTGGTTTTGGATTAAAAACAAATGCTGCTATTTAACCACAAAACAAAGAGTAACAGAAATATATTTTTAAATAAAAAAATTAAGCAAGAGCCAAAAGAGGTCTTTGCTTTCTCTCTAAAAGCCTGACGCTGCACACTCAAGCAGCTTAAATTTCATATCAGAGCATGTGAAGTACAGTGATGTTTTAAGTAACATGGAAATAAAAAAAAGTACATTTGAAAGTTGTATTTAGAATCAGAAAGCCTAAGAATTTCTAGGAGAGATAACGAGAAACAAGAGTTTAGATCAGCGTTTCTTAAACATTCTAGCCTTGAAATAATTAAGTTGTCTCAGATAATTTCATACAAACACCATACATTACATATGATTATTACACTTTTAAATAATATAAGTGTTTGAGGACTTGTAATAACCAGGAATTTTATTACTATCGAGCTTGCATAAATGAATAGAAGAATATGGATTCTGGAGGATAATACGTCAAATAAACCCAAGAGCTAAAAAGGATAGGAAGTTGTGGAGAGTCATGATTACGTTGGACCTGAAATACAGAGAATTATAGTGGGTCAGCCAATTTGTATTGGTTATAAATAGAAATAAAAACTGACCCTCTACAATTTTTACAATATCAAATGTAACAAAGACAACAACAAGAGAAATAATCAGGTAGAAGAAAATGTGAATTTGTTCAACAATAAATATTTTTTATAAACACAACAAATACATAATATATAGTGCAAAGGACGAAGTGTGTGTGAATATTCTCTATGTGCGTGCGTGTGTGAATATTGTGCTTAGCGTGTTTCCACGCTATCCCTTGTTAGCGCCTACATTTCGAGGTTGATAGCTGAAATCCTGAAGGAATAAGAGAAATTTACCTCAAGTTGTCAGTGCACAGGCCTGAAGGAAAAAGAGATAGAGGTGAAGTGTTAGCGGCTATTTATAGCCAGGGAAGAGAGACCCCTGGTGAAAGGGTTAACGGAGTGAAGGAGGAGTTAACTCCGACAGAATAAAAATAATAAAAGTTGTTCATGTTGCTAAGAAGCAGTTTTATGCTCTTGTCAAAATAATTCAATTTGTGTGGAATTAGAACAGGTTTACACTCGATCGCGAATAAAAATGCGACTATATTTACCGAACAAGCTATAAGACATAGAACCAGAAACGAGGCAAAGAAATCTGTATTGTTAATGTCTATAGAATAACGCAGTGTATAGAGATTAATAAAAGGACAGAATTCGTGCGAGACAAAAACTAAAAGAATAATGTAATTCCGTAAACAATGTTTTATAAAAAAATGCTTGAAAATCGAGACGATAAATATGAGACAATGCCAGAAAAAAAAATCAGAATGATCACAGGAAGACTAACAGGAGCAAAAATACAAGATCGAAATATTATAACAAAGGAATGAAAGGAAAAATAATGTGAAAAACAACTTGGAAACAAAGGCGGATAAAAGTATCAAATAGAATTTTAAAGAGGAAAAATATACTAAAAGGAAAAAGAAAACGAAAAGAAAAAAAACGTGTATCGTTTGAAAGGCCGGTACCCTCTACGAGTTTAAAACATTCAAACACATCAAGGAAAAAAGACGCGGCTTCCATAAGAGGAGTGATCACGGTTCATTTTAGAATACAGATTATCTCGACATAAAAGGTTTTGAATTTGCTATCGACCGTCTAAGTTGGGCCAGACGCAGACAATAACAATGGGACACAATGGCTTTATTGCTGTATCGATTGAATTTTTTTTTTCAAGAATGGATATGAAAAAGGCTAAAGGAAAGAGATAACATTTTCATGTGCCGGGGTGTTTTTATATAGATTCACTTGCATGCCGTCATTTTTGTTTTTGGGGTGATACGGATTTTCTTAGCAAAATCTCAGCTTATGAATTTTGTTTAGTCGTCGTCTAAATGTCACTTCAAGAAAAAAAAAACTGCAGAAGAATTCTTCATAGCTGATCGTTAATACATGTTAGGATTTGATTCATTTGTTTTACTATGCGTTAAGCGAACACAAGAACCAAATGCAGCCGGTATTGAGTGTAATTAAACGAGGTTGGGGTATGGACGCAGGCAGAGTAACCAAGTGGAGATATTTAATATATATAGGATAGATACCTGGTGATCATTAACCTGAAATTCTTAAGGTTCTACTGACCGCAGTCGATAGATTATACCACAAAGAAATATTTATCGGGATGAATGCCCAACGCGTTCTTCCTACAAATGTTATTCGAAGAGAATCAGGATGATTTGACACTGTGTACGTAGCATTGGTGTCATAGCTGTAAATCTATGAACTGTTGTATGAAATGTAGACGGTTACCGAATGAGGTTTTGGATGGACGTAAGAAGATTATGAATGTAGCATTTCCGGGTCGGAGTTATAAATGTATATACTGTTGTATGAAATGCATACGGTTAATAAATGAGACTTTTATAGTTATTTTCTAAGCTCAAATTACTTGTGGGACAAGGTCGAATGTATGAAGTCATCCAAAGAGGATCGAATTCACTACTCAATCGTACCTGCCCTAGCAAGAAAAGCTTTCAAACCATTACACCAAGTTGAGGTGCCTTGACTGGGACATTTATATGAACGTAAGTGGAGGAACTACTTGTACATCCTTAGGGCATAAGGACTGATTCATTTGTCTTGCTATGTGTTAAGCGAACACAAGAGCCAAATCCGGCCAGCGCTGAGTGTAATTAAAGGGGGTTGATATATAGGCGTAGAATATATGTAGATGTAAGGTAGATAACTGGTGATCATTAACATGAAATTAGTAAGATTATACTAATCGCAAAGAAGCACCTCGAGAGTCTATTCAACAAAGAAATAGTTATCGGAAGAGAATCTCTTTCTTAGTAAAAAGGACACGAAGGGAATCAGGAAGATTCAACACTGTGTTGAAGGGTAAAAGGACTGTGTACATTGCATGGAAGTATCAAGATGTAAAGATATGAGTTATTGTAAGGAGTACTTCATACAATAATTCATAATTCATACTTAATAAAACTTTTGATGGAGTTAAAAGAACTGTGTGCGTGATATGTCTAATCCCAGCTGTAAACGTAGGAAATGTAAGCGGTTACTGAGTTTGTTTGATGAACGTAAAAAGGATTGTTTTGTGTTATTGCGGATTCTAGCTGTAAAGATAGGAATTTTTGTACGAAATGTATACGGCTACTAAAATGTTAGCACAGTTATCATACTAAAAAATACCATGAACGTGATATATAAACAAAACTTAATTGTAGCAGCAGTAGTAATAAATAAAATCGGCTGAAGGATGTAATTAAATCATACACACACATAGGATAGTGAACATCTGGGCACCCCGAGGCGATTAGGAGTTACCAAGATTGTCTTGCTAGAACAATTACGAGGGAGTAGTGAGTTCGTTCCTTACTGGGTGCCCCTTTCTTTCAGACTTATGCCACATCTAAGCTACGCTTGGAAAATTACGATAATATAGCGTAAATCGTGAATTTTCGCGTAAAGTAATTACATGCATTTTTTCTCACTATACTGACACAATTCACAATGAACTTTTTTTACGAGGAACTTTATAAATTGTTTCCTTCAATTTAAATGTATTTTTATGCTCAGTATTAAAATTATTTAAAATTTTAGAACGGTTTTTGAAGATTATTTCTTTTCTTTGCTTTCCAAACACTTTTCCTATCTCTCTCTCTCTCACACTCTTTGAACACATTTAATTGGAAAAGGTACGTTAAAAAAAACAAGTAAAGATGTGCAATTCCTTAATAGTTTAATAGTAGAATTCTAATTGTTTCTCGATGTTTAACGACAAAGCACGCTTGACTTGAAAACTTTCAGCCATAATAAATCAATGACGAATAAAGATTCAATTCATGTTTAAAGGCGTATATTCTTTATTAAGACGTTTGACGTCTATGAAGGTGGGCATTAATTTCACTGTGTAAAACGAATGGATATCTTCTGAATCACGTTCACATCCAGAATATGATGCTAAACCTAGTTTAATTTCGAAAAACCGAAAGCTCATCTGGGATAGCGAAAGGTGTCTTCCAGAATCTAAGCAAAGTATTAAAAAACAGAAAAATCTTGTTAGAACAAAGGAAAAGGTTTACTAAAATCTTCTGTAATATTAGCCTTCCCATATGGCAATGAATGCTCAAAGATTTCCTCACAAATGAAGAAAAAACCTGAATGTCGAAATTTAGTCCTACAGAAGGATGCTGAGCAAACCATGAAGCAACGACGAAGTTTTAGTGAAAACTGAAAATTAAAAATATTAATACTTATCCCCAGGAATGGCAGTTTCAAATTTCTAAGGTAAATAATGAGGAAAGAAGGCTGGACAAATGTTATACTCACTGGAAACAGAGAATGCTAGTGGGACACAATGCATAACCTACCCAGCGGTTTGAGTAAATAAATGATAAGAATAGCATGGGCCGGACCTATAAGCAACGAGGAAGTTTTAGATAAAATGGAAATAAAATGGATGTTAAAGGACTACGGAATGTGTCCTGACGTAAATTCAGAAGGGGACAAATGCAATTTCTAGAGGACATAATGAGAAATGAAGGCTTGGAAAATTTGGTACTCGGAGGAGAGATTGAAGACAAGAGGGACAGATAGATGTTAGGAGAGATAAAAAAAAATCACAAACAATATTTATTAAGAATTACAATGGACAAGAGATTTACAATGGACATGATCGCCTACGTCCTGAAGGGACAGGGAACATAGAAGAATTAGAACATTTTTTCCTGACCCTAGTTTTTCGAGAATGCCGAAAACGAATCTGTTTTTATAAATAGTGACGTCTGACGTTATGTGATCCAAACATTTCTTCGTCGCAGCATGAAATGTGATTGATAACCATGTTGTGATGCTGTTGTTTCAACAGAATCATTATCGATTGTCACACTTCAAGTTGTAGACATGTTAAGCAAAATCATTTGACAAACGAATCCATTCTCGTGTTGCCGATTTTAACGGACTTAAGCAGGTGACCTGACTGAAAATGTTTTTAGATGTGATTGTGTAAAGATGAAGATCTACAGGAATACATCTGGGAAATGTAATGTAGGTGAGTAGAACATTCCAGATGCAAATTGTTAAATAATTCAACTTTCGTCATGTTGGTATTCTATGATATATACCGTATTTTAGGGCTTAGAAGACGCTGCGGCTTGCAAGACGCAGTCTAATATTGGAAAGAAACTTGTAAAAAAACAATGTAATTCTCACAGAACAACACATTCATCATGCGTCCCTCACATACTGGCGCCACGTATTGTTTACATTAATCACTCGTCCTATTTTCTTTGTATGGTAATGACATTTAGTCAAGAGCAGAAAGCCTCCCGCCGCTGCTAGTAAACAGAGCATGGTTAAGCTTGTGGCTGTGCCCCAAGAAGGTTAAAATCTTGGAAATATTTGTAACAGATAAGTACTGAGGTCACATCATATAAAAAGGTGAATTAGATAGCTAGCTAATATTATAGTGTAATGACTCAACATAGAAATCCACATTCTAAGAGTCAAGCAAATTACGTTACCGTCCAAGCTTACTTCAACCATGGCGATGCATTACATTCGTCTGGAAAGACGCATACGTATTTTTCAGAGTATTTTTTTAATGCGACTTGTAGGCCTGAAAATACGTTACTTTCTGCAGCAAAATTGTTTATTTTGGGGGTAATGATTTCGTGGGTCAATATACATATGGCACTTTTATATGAAGGAATTGATTAGCTGCATTTCATATTTTCATTTTAAAAAAAATGACATATCTAACCTTATCATGGCACTTAAAAAAATGAGCGATTTTTGTG
>CAHIKZ030004270.1:180000-207500 GCA_903632075.3 Acanthosepion pharaonis
AACTTTTTACAATTTACCCATCGCGTACACATTAAACTATATATATATATATATATATATATATATATATATATATATATATATATATATATATATATATATCTTATATCCCACAAATTCAAAACTCTCTCTCTCTCTATATATATATATATATATTCCTTTCCTTGTAGATATGATATTTTAGATATGTTATAAATGGGTTTCTATAGCGAATGTGGAAGTAACGAACGTATTCAATACGTGGGTTGGTTCACAATAAAATATGACGAGACATAATGTCTGTCGATTCGTTTATGCATAATTGGTGAAAGCTTTAAATAAGTCAATGGATTCACTTAAAATCAAACTGCGAATGTTAATAGGTGTGTGCCGAATAACTTTTCCCCACGTGGACATTCTGGGCAACACTTTATTTAATACCCATTGATCTACATCAACAACGGCGGTCTTCAACTTAGTTAGACATGCTTATGCGAATAATTCGATCAATTCAATGTTTAAAGCAAATTTCCCGACATAACTTTGTGTCTTAGCTTATGTCTGGAACTTTGAAATGTTTTCATCTTTGTAATTTATTCACACAAATGTACAAATAGTTACAGTGAAATGCTCAAGATATTCTTGATCAAATCGAATGAAAAAATTTACAATGTTATCGATCCAGACCTATTTTTTTCGATCATAGCCCTCCACTCCCTCCTATCCTTTGTGGTTCTCCACAGGTTTTGGGTTTCTGCCAACTCCCCCAGGACACGCTCCGCCATCCAACTGCCAAAGCCCACCACATATGTCATGCCCTGCCTTCCCCTGTATTTTTCCCTCTATTCGTCACGTGAGTATCAGATTCTCATCATGTGTCTCAGAAATTTCATCTGCCTCTTCCTTATGTTAAGCATATGTTTTCTCCTGGTTTGCATCCTCTCCAAGACCTCATCGTTACTCACATGCTCGATCGTCAACTTCCTTCTGTAGAACGACATCTCCACCGCCTCAAGGCTCTTCATCCCTGAGGATGCCGTCCAACATTCGCTGCCGTATAGGAGGATAGGTCACGTAGCAGCTCAGTACTCTTTTCTTTGTCACAATAGAAATCCTCCTGCCAGCTTCTGGAAAGCATTCTTGGCCATCCCAATTCGTCTTCGGTTCTCATCGTTGCACCTACCGTCCTCCATCACAATAATTCCTAGATACTTAAACTTCCGCACATGTTTGATTTTAGTGTCTGTGACCTGCAAATCGCATTTTGTGCTCATCCTTTTACTGCTGACCATATATTCTGTCTTGTAGTTTCTGACAGTCACGTTGACATCGCTGTAACGCAATTTCCTTGTGATATTTCTGTTAATATTTCTCTAGTATTTATTCTGATGAGCTTCCATTTTGAAGCCTTATAATACTTGTTAAGTACTATGTTAGCAGCTTGGTTTTAACATTCATTGTAGAGCTTGCTTGATACAATCTGCAATTTCGATGCAAATATATATATATATATATATATATATATATATATATAGGATAAATACAAATACAATTTGTCAATTGAAGCTATATTCAGGAGAAAAATGAAACAACATGAAAAAGCTTTTTTTCTGTTTTAAGGTTCATTCTGACCTAAAGATTGCGACTTAATAAACGCGTTGTTATTGAAAAGTTTTACTACATTGTTTCTATCCGACACAAACACACACACTCGCATGCATATAGGAATTCTGATAGGATGATACGTGGATAGGAATACTCTGATAGATAAACATGGATAGGAATAGACGCAAATAGATAGGTAGATAGATAGATAGGAATAAATTTGGATAGATAAAAACATATATAGATACGAATAGACTGAGATAGATAGATAGATAGATAGATAGATAGATAGATAGATAGATAGATAGATAGATAGAAGAAAGAAAGAGAAAGAAAGAGACACAGAGAGAGACAGATAGAGAGATTGAGAGATAGATAAATAAATCGACATTGATAGATGGGTAGATAAATAGATTCATAGATACACAGGAATAGACTGAATTCTGATAGATGAAGGTGATAGATAGATAGATAGATAGATAGATAGATAGATAGGAATGCTGATATATAAACAGATACTTAGATGGGTATAAACTGAAATAGATAGGAACAGTTCTCATAGGTCAAGTCGATAGCTAGCTATCTAGCTAGATATATAGATAGATAGAAGTACTATTATGGTTAGAAACTAAACTATTATGGTTTAGTATTTGAATGCCTATTAATTGTCAACTTCTTTCCCCTTAAATCCAGTTTTAATTTTCATTCTCCTTTCTAGTCGGTAACGTTTTAATTTTGCCAGTAAACTCTTGCCTCACAGTGGCTCTATATCTCTTTCTCTGTCTTTCTCTCTCTCTCTCTCTCTCTCTCTCTCTCTCTCTATATATATATATATATATATATATATATATATATATATATATGTGTGTGTGTGTGTGTGTGCGCGCGTGTGTGTCTGTGTGTCTGTGCGTGCCTGTGTAACGTGTGTAACAGCAAAATCGTCTAAATCGTGTAACAGCATCTTCACACCATTTGTCGTAAGAATCATTTAAAATTGTTTGACTCATTCAGCTAAATAGAGACTAGGTTAAATCGCTTTGTGTCAGGTTAATTATAGCGAAAATCATCTTGAATAAATTGGAAAATTATCCTGGAATAATATATATATATATATATATATATATATATATATATATATATATATATATATATATATATATATTGTGTGTGTGTGTGAACTTTCAATCCTTTATAAGCTTCCGATCAACAGTTATCAATAATTAATGACAAACATGTCATTTTCGTTTATGCTCCATTTCATAACGATTCTCCTTTTTAAGCTTGGAGAGTAATTATTCATTTTATTGCTCACAGTTCAGTAGTGTTATAAAAACCTCGGAGAACCCCAGTAAGATATATTTCATCATTTCTAAGATGCTTTATATATATATATATATATATATATATATATATATATATATATATATATGTGTGTGTGTGTGTGTGTGTGTGTGTGTGTGTGTGTTTACTTTTTCGCCTTTTGCATACGATATATATATATATATATATATATATATATATATATATATATATATATATATATATGCACGAGTCCATATATTTCATGTGCATTTAAAAATTTATAACTTTATTTGTATTTGCGATGGAAATAATCTGTGAAAAATTCTATAATACAGTGTTTCAACAAGATGGAGCTGCTTTACACTTTGCTCTTCCGTGTATCTAAATCAGTAATTTCCTAAGAGATGGATCAGAATGGGTGGACCATTTTATTGGCCTCCACGTTCGCCAGATTTGACTCCATTAGATATTTTTATGGGGACATGTGAAAACAATTGTGTATGCAACTAAACCTAGTTTATTAAAATATTTGAAAGCTAAAATAACTAATGTGATTTCAGGAACTACTGTAAATCAGTTGGCAAATGTTTTCCGTGAACTGCAAAATCGTTTTACCCTTTGTATTGCTAATGATGGAGGACATGTGGAAACTTAAGCAAAATTTCAATAAAACCTTACAAAATATAGATTTACTTCTTTCTAATCCATTTTACAAATTATTTCTATCGCAAATATGAATAAAATTTTAAACGAACTCTATGAACACCCTGTTTATATATATATATATATATATATATATATATATATATATATATATATATATATATATATATACTTGTTTAACCAGAAAATTTCGTAGGCTGCTTATGAAGGAGAGATGCTTGAGTTCTGAAATCTTGCATGCATTACTTTCAGTTCTTATTCATAACTAGAATTTTTTCCTTCTATGTAGACTCATATCTGACTTGATAGCTTGAGGCTTTCTGTCTGTTTGAATTTCATTAATTTACTCGGTTCGTGTTTGTTGCTGTTTTCACAACGTTTCATTCGTTGTACCACCGCCTTCGTCAGATGCATATTTTTCTGGGTAACCGCAAGCTAATTCGAGATTAAATCTTTTATTTAATCTCTAGATGCTCATTGTTCCCATTCAGCTGATCAAGTCTTTACATATCTCGTGTTTTTCTTGTTTAATTATGTCCAGTTATTGCTGTAGAAATGTCGAGCAATAAATGAGCTGTATTAAATAAGTAAGTTACGAGGCTTTCCTAAAATATTTCATACACTGAATAAGAAGGAATGATACGCGAGCTGTGAAAACTTGAATGCATTAATTTCGATTCTCCTTATTAATAACTGCATTTTGTATTTCTAATAAACTCCCATTAACTGTTCGAAATTACCTCTTAACGAATTACTTTGAAAATGGACAAAATTTGGCATCGTGATGAAGTGTTACGACAACTAGCTTAAGTTTTTACGAATGGCTATCAAGACCAAACACCCAGAAAAAAACGGAAGAAAGTGGTTTTATTCTATGAAGACAATGTTCCAGCCCACGATCTCGGCTAACCTACATAACTTTTCGAGTTGCTAACGTGTCCAGGCTTATTTGATGTAGGATTAAATCATAAATGTACTTACCAACCATATAAATTATTTTAAGTACACACTTCCTACAACCAACCACACAACATCCGGTGTATTACCATAGACATCACCCGGCAGCAAGGCCTCTGACCACCATTTAATTTTTGTTGTTCCCAGATGCACACAGATACAGGGTGGTAGCACCTGTTAGGGTCACAGCTATCAGCAAATAATTAACCCCTAAACTAGGGTCAAAATATTATGAAAGTATAAAAATAGATTTTTATATTAGAAATAGCAAAACAATTTCAAGAAAAAATATTACCAGCAATAGATTTGAATCTCGAAAAAAATACCTTAATGATTTATATTCTGTAAATGTATATTGATTGTTATAAAAATAATTTCCGATTAAAATCTATTAATATGCCAAAATTATATAAAAATTAGATTTATCGTTTTAAAATTAATGACAAATTGTAATTCATTAATAACTTAAATTCTATGAAAGTATATTTATTATTATTTAAATACTGTCGCATTTTAATTCATTAAATAGTTAAAATCTGTAAAAATTATATTTACCCTTATAAAAACAATGTCACATTATAATCCATTAATTACTTAAATTTTATAAAATGCATTTATCATTATAAAAATAATGTCAAATTAAAATCCATTAACGAGATAAATTGAATAAAAAGTATATATATATTTATAAAAAAATAAAGTCAAATTCTAAGACCATTAACCAATTAAATCCTATAAAAAGTATATCGTTATGAAAATAATGTCGAATTATAATCCATTAATGAAATAAATTCTATAAAATGTGTATTAATCTTTATAAAAATAATTTCAAATTTAAATTCATTAATGACTGAAATCCTCTAAAAAGTATATTTATTGCTATAAAATTAATGTTGAATCCATTAATGTGTTAGATTCTGTAAAAAGTATAGTTATAAAAATAATGTCGAATTACACCCTTGTGTAAATTAATTGAAACAAACGTTTAGTTTCCTTTCTTTCAACAAACGGTCAGTTTTAGACCCACTGGAGTGAAAGGGTGTAAACGATTTCTGTTTTTTTTTACTCAGATTAGGTCATTTGAGGTGGTGTGCAGTAATATGGATGTATTTTCGGGGTAAATGCTGAAATTTGTCTGGCCTTGAAAAATAGTGCGTCATCCGTGATTGCATCAGATTTTCATCACGCCCAGACACTACTGTCTCGAAAATTGATTAGTTGTCCTATGACCATTGTCTGTGATGGACATTACTTCAATGGAGCTTACAAAAAGTGTAACGCTGCACGAACGCACTGGCAAGAATTATCGGTGAGAAAATCAAACTACTATTGACTGGTTCGGGAACGAGAATCTGTGATCAATCTGTAAAGAAAGACTTCATGGAATGGATATACGAATTGCTAAGAGTTACATTGGGTCGTGTTTCATTAAAAAAATATGAAAAAGTAAATAAGAACAGAATTATTTGTTTTGTTGCAATTAATTTGAACACGGGTGTATAATCCATTAAAACATAACTTGTGTAAACATATTTATCGTTTTAAAATATTGTCAAATTAAAATCTATTAATGAGGTGAATTATATAAATTTATATTTATCATTATAAAATGATACCGAATTAAAATCCCTTAATGAGTCAAATTCTGTAAAAATCCTATATATCATTATAAAATAATGTCAAATTCTGGCTACTCCATAACGCCATTGTACCCGTTCCGGCCGTCGCAGTTTATTTTTTTTATTTCATTTAAATTCAGTATTATCCCTTTCTTGAACTGATTGACAATTAAGGCTAGAGAGTATATTATTTCCTGCTATTTAATCCATATTAATGGGGTAGATAATTCATGCATGTTTGTGCGAAGATATACTCTAGGATATCAATCAGAATGGAACTCAACACGATCGTCTCAATTTCCAAAACAATAATCGTTACACTACACGTACACTCACAAGGAGAAATATATTTCATTTCCTACAAATAGCAGGCAAAAACAGATTCATAGAGCTACACCTGCGCATATGATATGAATGTTTCACTTCAGAAAAATGTCATGACCGAACGAGTTACATTGAAATTGACACGAAATCAATGTTTTATCGATATATTTTTAATTGGCTTTCCACCATATGCCACCAATAATGATGCTGCTGTTAATTTGTAAAGTCGGGGTTGACATTTCTAGCCGACAGCTTCGTAATCGCTTGTGGATTCTCTGAGCGGAATGAGGATATCAAAAGTTAAATATGGCCTACTGAAAAATCCATCATGTTAGAAAGGAAATCAAGCTTTTCAAACCTGTACAATTTTTGTCTAGTGATTTGTTTTTTTCATACATGATTTTATCTATATGACCAACAAAAAAATCCTTTTTCCGATGCTTGTTTAAATTAATCAATTAAAAGCTTAACATTTTCCCTTGTTTTTGATAGACTACATTTTCTAAATAAATGTATAAGTTTCGCAAATATATTTTGATTACAGTAACAGAATTTTGTATTTTTAACCCTTTTGTATCTGGTCTTAAGATTTTCACCAGAGGTGTATATAACCGCACCACCAGGTATACACGCATCCTCATGTGTAGAAATGTGTGCCTGCGTCCCCGGGTTGCATGCATTATCTGTTGGTGTAAGCTGACTTCCCATTCATCATTTTTAAGGTATGTCCTTCACACGTGTTTGAATTACATCGACCAAACCTTCTTGTGTTGTTGTTGCTCGGGCTTAAATTGTTTGAATGTCTTAGATATAGAATAAATTGCCTATGGACTGAATAATTTTCAACTAGTATCAAATCAATTAATTATGGCCACCTTAAGTTTTATCGATTTTTCAGCCAAAAGCAAGGGGCCAGGGGATTGAAAAGTCGGTGTTGAACTGTTTTCCTACATTTGAACCATGTGTGTACAATTTTATCGAAATCGGTCGAGAAATGCGGACGTGCATAAACACTAAACACAAACAGACAGACACAAACAAATACATCTATCTATCTATCTATCTATCTATCTATCTATCTATCTATCTATCTATCTATATATATATATATATATATATCTGTGTGTGTGTGTGTGTGTGATTAATACAAATATAAAATCTGTGACTTAGTTTATTGATGTTATATTCAGCAGTTCTACTCTAGAGTAGACGAATCTTTGTGTCATTGTTATTCCACTTCTCAGGATGTATAAGCAAATATCTGTCAATTTTTTCGTTTTCGGTATTTATATATTAAGGTAAAAATAAATTTATGCATTTTCAATTGGTGTCATATTTTCTTAGCTTCTTCGTGCATGTGTGTGTGTTTAGGAGTGAGTGCGTGCCTGTGCACATTTACTATATATATATATATATATATATATATATATATATATATATATATATATTTATACGCAAATGAATATATATATATATATATATGCATGTATACGCAAATGAATATATATATATATATATATTTATTTGCGTATATATATATATATTAATTATGTATATATATATATATATATATATATATACATGTATGAAAATGAATATATATATATATATATTTATTTGCGTATATATATATATATATATAATTGCGTATATATATATATATATATATATATATATATATATATATATATATATATATATATATATGCATGTATACGCAAATGAATATATATATATATATAGTAAATGATTGCACAGACATGCACTCACTCACACACACAAACACATACACATGCACAAAGAAGCTAAGAAATTATGACACTAATTGAAAATGCATAAATTATTTTTTATTTATATATATATATATATATATATATATATATATATATGTGTGTGTGTGTGTGTGTGTGTGTGTGTGTGTGTGTGTGTGTGTGTGTGTGTGTGTTTATAGACAGAGCGAGAATGAGAGAGATAGATATTTGTCTCAGGTTGATATTCGTAGTTGACATTTACAAAGTTAGGGGATTTCTTAGATTATATAAATAATATTTACTACGCTTGTAAAAATATAATTAATCGGACAAATATGTGATACATTGTTTTCCGGTGTCATGTAACACCCTCTTTTTTATATGACCTCATTTTGGATTAATTTCAGTTAAAAAGACTTCGCAGAAAAATGTCGTCTACCAAACTGACATCGACTGAAATGTTTGGAAGCACAAAAACAAAAACAGAAGAGAGCCCGACTGTTTATCGACAGTTTTCTCCACGATTTAAAATAATTATACAATCCTTCATTAAATACAGTCTGATCGTCCATTCCCTCAGGCATTGCATGGCAAAGGCCGCAAATCTCTTTGGTATAGATGCTGTCATCCACGGATTCTCATCTTCAGCGGCATAAGGAAATGCCAACAGCGTTCAAATGAAAGATGGACTCTTTAACTACATTCAGAAAGAAACGTGTACATTTTAAATGAACAGTATTTTTTAATCACCATCAGGAAGATAATTTTGGTACATTTCACCAGAACTCAAAAATCGATGGAGAATCCTCAACAAGAACAGGAGAAAACTGTTACTTTTCAGACATAGTAAGTAATAGTTACATGCAAGAAGCATTTCGAAAGATACGTCCGCTTGTTATCAGTACTCATAGAGAAAGTAAATATGTAAGATGCTGAGAATAAATGGATATGTATTGCAGGTAGGTAGGGACAATGACTAATAGATAAGCAGCCCGAGTCTTCTTCTCACAATTACTGACTAAAAATGAGAACAGTACAGGGAAGCAGTGCTCAGAGATAAATATCAGTCACAGAGAAGTAAGGATGTGGAGGCTGGGCAGCTATTTATGGAAAAGGTGGGACACGTAAAGAACACTCAGATCGACATAAATGTTTCTCGTCAATACTAAAAAAAAGTATTGAGATCAAATATGAAACACGCACATATGTTCTCATGACTTCATGACTTAGAGAGAAATGGCAACATAGCAGCAATGCTCAGGGATAAACGAGATTATTTAAAGAGAAAAGGAAACATATAAGCCACACTGAGAGAAAGGAAAACCGTTTTTCACGGAGAAAGAAATCGCACTTTCCAACTGCGAACGAAGCGTCATGAAACCATGAAAACTATATATAAGTTTTTCATCGTAACACACACCCTTCGACTTGATGCAGAATAATGACTTGTACATTACGCATATTCGACTGAATTAATATGCTATTTTCCCGCCTTCGACCGATTTCATATGCTATTTTTCCGCCTTGTTCTAGAATTTCATTAAAGCATCGCCATCATTAACAGAAGATCTACAATCTGTTTGACACCATATACAAGTTACAAAAACTCAAGTAGAGATGGATTGATCGCGTGTCAAAAATAGATTTTTTTCCACTATTTTTTGTCGCAAACCCAAAGAACATTACTATAGAAATTAATGGTAATTGTTTCTTCGATTTACATCGTTTCGGCTTGAGAAATGATTTATAGGAAATCTCTTCTTTCGGCTTATTGAATAACTTGTCCTAACAAAACCTAACTAAGAACAGGGTCTGTGTATTTTTTACAACCATACGTATTTCAATCTCTGGAATCGGTAATAGAATCGATTATACCAATATATATTCTAAACAAATAATCTTAGGCGACAATCTTTCGTTCAAACATGTTTTATCTAATAGAATGAACAAGAAATGTCTGGTGAACCGTTTGATGTGGAGTGGAAACTTCTAAGGGAAGTGTTCAGATTGCTTTAGCCTACCGTTGGGAATTTTCAAAGAAAAATGTGAGTTGTCGAGTTAGACGGTGTAACGTCTGTTTTTCAAGTTAGAAGGATTTAAATGAACGTCTGTTAACAGGGTATGGGGGTGGAATAGATTTTACAATGACCACATGGTTCAAAGGTATTTTAAAAAACAGGCGACGAGATTTAAAAAAGATTTTATTCATGCACTTCTATCGTCTTTTTATGTGAAGGCCTTGCAATATTTATATTTTTATTTTTTTGTACTGTTAACTATATTCTGTTTGTAATTAGAGGTTGTGCATGAATGTGATATCATTATTTTTTATATTTAGAAAATTGCTCAAATAATTTATAAGTAAAAAGTGCTTGAGAAGTATGATCTGTCATCTACAAAACCTGTTGGTGTGTGCTGCACTATCAAATATATATATATATATATATATATATATATATATATATATATATATATATATATATATATATATATATATATATATATATATATATATATATATATATATATATTGAACAATAAAAATATTAAACGATTAAAATCTTCAGACACTGGGTTGTAGATTAATATTCTTTAGTTTTTATTATCATTATTTCATTTAGATTTCTCGACTAGTTTCGCCCAAAAATGGCCATCATCAGGAGAATAAATATTTCTTGCTTGCTGGTAGCAGTGAACTACAGAAATGAATGTCTTGATGGAGAAAATGAACTATGAAAAATGAATGTCTATAGTTTTCATTTGTTTTTTTTTTTTTGTTTTTTTTTTTATCTTTTTAACATGAATCTTTTAATATTCCTTGTGTTGGTCAAAGAGTCTCTTTAAAGTTGTTATTTGGTATAAGACTGGATAGATTACCCTGGTCAGTTTGACAGTTTTATTGGTTCCTGGAGAGGGGATGTGTCTCTGTTAAGTGTGTGTATGTGTGTGTCTGTTATTTGGTTGTTAGGGAGTGAGTGAATATGATATGTGTAAGCGTGTATATTGTTGTGGGTGTGTGTTATCATTTGGCTCCTTACAGAGTCAGTGAGTATGATGTGAGTATATATATATATATATATATATACATATGATGTATGATGTAGTATATATATATATATATATACATATATATATATATATATATATATATATATATATATATATATATATATATATATATATATATATATATATATGTGACTTTCAACAGTGCTAAGTCGGTCGAGGGCCTAGAAAATGTTGAAGAATCGACACGCCTTCCAAATCTATATTTCTTTAATTGGCTATCCCGCTCCTGGCGTAATTGTCACCCAAAGTCAGGGCTTCCCTTTCAAATAAAAAAATTTCCTTCAGCTCCCCACCAGAATCGATGCTACTGTTTCGGCGCCTCTCTTATAATAAAGCGAACATTTAAAAAAGGATACCGTCCTTTCTTGATACAGTCTGTGATGTGGTAAATAACTTATGTCAGTGGAAATCACTAACAGTGACTTTAATGCACAAAATAAAATCACAGTGACATAGAGTCTACTATATATGTTCATGGGATTATGCTTGCTTGTTTGTATATATATACTCCTGTATGTTCAACTTGACAATGGTCATCGAAACATGGGTCGGCCTTTACTTAGGTACAGGAACTAGCTGAAAAGTAACCTCTTAACTGCGAATAGTTATTTTCCAAGCGTAGCTTAGATGTGGCACAAGGCCGAAAGTATGGGGCATCTAGTGAGGATCGAACTCACTTTTCAGTTGTAACTGATCTAACGAGACAATCTTGCTAACCATTACACCACGCCGAGGCGCCCTTCTTAGTTGCGAATATAAATCACACTACCTTTGAGAACACCGTAATTGATCGTAATGAATGGAAGACTACATGCGACAATGGCATCAAGAACAAGGCAGCATCAAACATTGTCAAGCTTCGTCAAACTAGGGAAAGAATAAAATATCTGCTGCTATTCCAGCTATATAGTCCAAGAATCCACACTCTTGCACAATATGTGGACTTCGTTACAAATCACTAGCGGGACTGAAATGTCACTTGAAACTCACACACAAGGTTGAATGAACAAAGTTGTCGGAACCTCACACGTCGAAACCGACCGGAGAGTCCATCATATATATATATATATATATATATATATGTAATATTCAGACCGGTAGATGTAATTGAATAAGAAATAATTTTTAATTAAATAAACAATATCTATTAGAATGTGAATCGCCATGAAAATAACTTTAAACTAAACAATTTAATATAAATATCTGTGTATGTGTCAATGAGAGAGAGAGTGAAATACAGACAGTGTGTTTGAGGGTCGTGAAGCACATACTGAGAGTATGTGTGGGCACGCACGCATGAGTGACACTGTCTGTGTGTGTCTGTGTGTATGACAATGAGATAAACAGACAGTGTGTTTGTGTGCGTATGAGAGAGAGAGAGAGAGAGAAAGAGAGAGAGAAAGAGTCTGCTTTTATTTGTGTGTACATGTGTGTACGTGTTTCAGAGAGGGGTGTGTTTGAGAGGGATATACTATGTGTGCGTGAGAGAGAGATGATGTGTGTGTGTGCGTGAGAGAGAGCGAGAGAGAGAGAGAGTGTGGGTGTGAGTGTGGGTGTGTGTGTCTGTGTGTGCCCGCGTGGGTATCTGTGGTAGAGAGCGTCCGTTTGTGCGCGCGCACGCATATGACTGTGTGTATGTTTGTGTGTGTGCGTGTATATTTATATATGCAAGCAATACAAATTACACGTAATCGTATTTTATACCTGAGCTGCATGTGCGGCATTAACATTAAACAACTTTTAAGCATTTAGAGAGAAACAAGAAATGTAGATAGAAGCCAGATTTGCCTAATAAATAAATATTGGTCGGTTTGAAATTTAAAAAAAAAAAAAATCTGGATATAAAACCACTTTTCGGTATCGTCCAACCTTGCTGAAACCTCGGAAGTTTTCTTATTTTCGGAATGAATTATCCATCATTCACTCTCCATTGTCTGCGCTCGCCATTTGCAGAACTGGCATCATTAACCTGTCCACACGGACTGGTAACATCTGTCAGGTGTCGGCTTATGTGAAATTGGATACATTCTGGTCAAAATATAGTTAAAGACGATTAGAATATAGCATAGCCAAAAAGTATCGTCCAAGTCACGGATTTGTGACTATTTTCGGTTGTTAATTCCAGAAGTTTATATGGAGTGACATACAGTTGAATGTGTTGATCGGCTTTTTCTAAACTTTATTAAGGACAAGATACTTAATGTCACACTGAACAGAAATTTGCAACCTTACCAAGGGTAATATTTCAAAAATAATATGAGGCTATATCAGAATTTATCGGAAGCAAAACCCGGGAGAAAAAAAAAACATGTAAGAAGCATGTTATTAATTCCGACAGGTATGTGGTTTCGGAATATACAAGGGTTTGATCTGATTTTCCTCATCGAAGCTTTTCTCATGTGCTGTTTTTGCATCTGTTGTTTACATATATATTGTTACTATTCATTTTTGTATTCTTTTCTATGTTCTTTCTTCTTATTTTTCTGTACATTAGATTTTAGGGGTGAATTTTCAAATCGTATTTTTCTTCCTCATTCATTCATATTTTTCCTTCATAAATATTTTCTCTCGTCGTTTTGATATCAATCTTTGATAAACTTTTATCATATCATCCATAACTCACTATCTCTCTCCATTCCTGAGATGAGGTGTTATGTACACTGTTTACATTATTCGAACTATTGTCCTCATATTTGTCGCCAAATTTCTTACACCGTTTCGACTGTTGTACTCTCCGGCCTTCTTCAGGTGGTTGGAATGTCGAACTGGACCTCATTATCCCGCTCACTGGGGTAGACTGTTCTAGTTCCCGAGGGGAATTAACAGGATATAACTGACAACCATTGAACATGGCACGTGGAACTAGAACAGTCTACCCTAGTCTGCAAAATAAAGGGTTCAGTTCCACATTCTAACCACCTGAAGAAGGCTGGAGCGTACAACGGCCAAAATGTTGTAATAAATATGGCGACAAAGATGAGGACAATAGTCCGAATAATGTAAATAGTATCCACAACTCATTTGTGTATTTCACTTATATCCCTTAATATTTTCCTTTCTTTGTCTAACTATATTCTATATTTTCCTATTTGTTTTCACTTACATTCAACTTTAATTCCATTATTTCTTTCTTTAATTTTGAATGTTTTAAATCTATCTTAAATCACCGCTTCTTATTGCTCTCTCTTATTCATCGTTATTTCAGAATATTCACATTTGTTTTGCAATTATTTCTTTCGGATCATTCGTCAGAAGTTATGCTTCATTTATTTTTTCTTCTGTGCGTTTATGCCATTGTTTACTTTTTTTTAAATAAAAAACTTTGTAGCTTAAATGCCCGCATATATTCTTCATCTGCATATGATTTGTTTTCTTATTTATTTTTAAAATTTTTTCTTACATCGCTCAAATTATATATTTCCTTTCTCTCGTTTTCTTTCTTTTTTATTGCTATATTTATTTACAAATGTTCTTTCTTATTTTTTCTTATATAATTTTCTTTTCATTTTTTCATTCTTAATTTTAAATATTATTACCAGTCTTCGGCCGCTCACTATCGGTTAACATCGTCATATATATTCACTACTCGAAATCTTTGAAACAAAAATTTTTAATGAACATTTCGCTCATAAATTGGATTATAACAGTTAAGGGAATTTTTATAAATAGATGCCAACTTGTTGAATGCCAAGTAAAATGCAAATTTCAAAAACTTTTCTGGATTGTATAAGACGATATTCCGAAACAACTATTTTTTTTTTATATGAAAATCAAATCACTCCTCAAATACAAGAACAGTAATAAGGGACAGTTAATTAATGAAATAAATTTTAAAATCAATATGCAAATTAATTAAATGTGAAGCGTGATATTGCCTAGAAGTAGATAATATATAATACAGACGCTGAGCTTTTAGTGGCGTAAACCTTTCCGAGTAGTTTATTTATCATCTCTCAGTTGCATCTCTGTCTTTCGGCAGAGTGCGCTCAGGGGCAACTGAGGACAATTATACATAGAGTTGCCCAGCCCTGGGGAACAGCTGCCCGTGGCCGCGTCCTCTCACTTCACAGAGAGAGGGATAGGCGCTCGCATCGAGACTAGTGCAACCGATGGTGCGGGTGCTTCGTACAATTTTTGTTCCTATCCCGTGTATGATCTCAGGTACCCACCTTAAAAAAGACCTTGTGTCATAACTCGTCTTTGTGGGAAGACAGGACAAATACCTAGTGCGTAAATATCTCTCGAGTAGTTTGTAACGCATCTATTTGTAATCTCTCAGCTGCGTCTCTGTCTTTGGGCAGAGCGCCCTCCGTCAAAAGACACAGTTGTAACTGAGGAAAATTATACATAGAGGTACCCAGCTCTGGGGAACAGCTGACCGAGGCCGAGCACTCTTATTGCTGTGAGCGATCGGTGCTCGCACGAAGGCCAGCGCAACGTACGGTTGCAAGGGCTGCGGACAATTTTTGTTCTTAGCCCGGATGCACGTGCTCGGTCTCCTCAAACTAAACCGTCTTTGTGTCTCAACCTGACCTAGAAGGGGGTTGAATAAATACAAATTACTCTTGAGTATTTTGTAACAAGGTTTATTTATCATCTCTATCATCTCTCAGGTGCGTCTATGTCATTGGGCAGAGCTCAGGGGCGGCACCGTCAAAGAACCGAGTCGCAAATAAGGAAAATTATACTGAGGTACCCAGCCCCGGGGAATATCTGTCCAATGCTGCACTCTGTCATAAGACCACAGAGAGGTATCGGTGCTGGCACCGAGGCCAGCGCAATCGACGGTTACGTTTGCTCGGGCAATTTTAGTTCCTAGCGCTTGTGTACGCGCTCAGTCCCCCAAATTATACCAACCTTGTGTCACAACCTAACCTCGTGGGGTTGGAGTAAATACAAATTACTCTAAAAAGTAGTTTGCAACACGTTTATATATAATCTCTCTTTTGCGTCTCTGTCTTTGGGCAGATTGCGCTCAGAGTCAGCTCCGTCAAAGGACAGAATTGCAACTGAGGAAAATTATACTGAGTGGTGCCTAACTCTGGGAAACACCTTACCGAGGCCGCGCCCTTTCATTGCACTAGAGAGAGGGATCGGTGCTCGCACCGTGTCCAGTGCAACCGGTGATTGCGTGGACAGTGGGAAATTTTTTGTTCATCGCCCGGGTTTACGCGCTCGGGCTCCCCACATTAAACCGACTTTGTATCACAACGCGGGTTCGTGGTGGTGGGGTCGAGTAAATATCAAATTACTTTAAAGTAATTTGTAACACGTTTATTTATCATCTTTCAGTTGCATCTCTGTCTTTGATTAGAGTCCGATCAATGTCGCCTTTACTGGCATATAGGAAATTATGCCGATGATAGAATAATTATTTCTGTTGGTAACCATATTCAGAATTAAAAAAAAAAAGTTAGCGTAACTGCTCATAAACATTTTTAATTTACCAGCAAATTTAACTATTTATTGTTGGCGCCATTACCTTTTTTCGTATTATTTTCATTATCTATCCATAAACACTTTTAAATAGATTGCAACATCGAAGAAAGCATTTACTTGTGTTGAATTTCCCCATCTTGTCAATCTAGAAGAGTAGACGGCGTTCTATTCAGGACTATAAGAGAAGGGTGATAAACCACCGTCTCTTTGTTCTTCTTCTAGGATACGTGTCCAATCATGTGCGATCGTGTCCTCTTTAGTTTCTCTATATACAATACCGACTCCGTAGTTTCAAACTAATGACGTGGACACACGAACTGCGCTAATCCGATGGAAGTTTTCTTTTGTTTTTTTCTGTTTTTTAGATATAATAATAAACCGAAATATTTTTCCCTTTTTTTATTCTCTTGTGAGCTAATCTTCTCTTTATAATGAACACACACACACATACACAAACGCTCTCTCTCTCGCTCTATCTCTCTCTCTCACACACACAGACACACACACACACACACACGCACACACACATAGATAGATAGATAGATAGATAGATAGATAGATAGATAGATAGATAGATAGATAGATGTACAATAAAAATATTAAAAAATTAAAATCTTCAGACACACTGGATTATAGATTAATATTCTTTCGTTTTTTTTATTATTATTTCATTTAGATTCCTCGACGAGTTTCGGGCAGCATAGCCATCATCAGGAGAAGAAATATTTCTGCTTGCTGGTAGCAGTGAACTACAGAAATGAATGTCTTGATGGAGAAAATGAACTTTTGTCTGTAGTTTTCATTTGTTTTTTTTTATCTTTTTAACATGAATATTTTAATATTCCTTGTGTTGGTCAAACAGTTTTTTTTAAGTTGTTATTTGCGGTAAGATCTGGATGGATCTATGCTTCTCCGAATTCCCTTGGTCACTTTGACAGTTTTATTGTTTCCTGGACAGTGAATTTTGCATGGGTTTTAAAATCGTGTTTTTCTAGGCGGAAATGTTGTTCTAAAGGTAATAATTTTTCATGTGGAGTCGACTTAATTTGATTGCGATAATTATTAATTCTCTAGTGAAAGGGCCATTCAGATTTTCCTACATATTGTTTCTGGCATAGTGTGTATTCTAGGAGGTAAATTATGTTATGACTTCTACAGTTAGAATCGTAGTAGATTCTGAAAGTAGATTTAGTGAGCGAACTAATGAATGAATTCGTGTGTGTATTGTGGTTGCAGCATAAACTTCTTTTGTTGTTACATGGTTGAGAAAATCCTGTTGTTTTTGTTGTTAGTTTATTACGGATTACCTTGTCTCCTGAAATCTGGTTACTACCTATAATCATTTCTGCGTTGAATTTCTTTTTTTTTCGAAGCTACACATATGCATCCTTTAAAAACTCGTAACCCCAAATTTTTGTTCCAATCCATATAGGAATAAATGCTAAAACATCTCACTCAAAAAATAAATAGACAAACCGTACAGATGCATCCTGGGATTTCTTCATCGCCAATAAGATAGACCACTACTCGTTTTCATATGCCATATTTTTGTTCTGTTTTGTTTTGACGCGAGAATATTTGCAACTTCAACTGATCCTTTAGCAACGTCATCAATTATAAAAACGAAAATTGTCAGCTTTTCTCTTTCATAATCAAAGTACATTTTTATATTTACATATAACGTTCAACTATGGCATCTACACGATGTCTGTATTTATCTCGCTAATGCCATTCGCTAGTTTTACAGTAATATTTCTTCCCTCTCGACAAATTCCGGTGAAAAATATAAATTTGTTTATTTCTTCTGCATTTTGAAACAAAAAGAAAAAAATGAATTCAGAACGCGAAACATCAAAACTGAAAACTTTCATTAAATACAGAAAAAAGCGGAAGAAATAAAAATTGTCTGTTTTATTAGCTATAATATCGATGAAATACAAAGAGAAAATTAATGGGCTAATTTCTGTTAATTAAAAAGTCAAATATTTTAAGAAGTCGAGCCGAACTTGACAAACGTAATTAAATTTAATATTTTATTTATTATATCTTTAAAAGTTTTTGAATTTTACTAATTTTATATTTTATATTATGAAATAATCGTTGTAAGAAACAAAACAAGTACATATCGTCATGTTGATTTTAGCATGATTTAATTAAAATGTTATATTTAGTTGATTTGAATTTATATTCCAATATATGCCACTGTCTTATTTCATGTGAACATATATGCATAACTTTATGAATGCCATGTACGCCGTCCAGCTTATTCAGAAATGTCTAAACTATTATTTGAAAATGTCATATGAATGGTAAAAAATGGCTTCAAATGAAATTGCATAGTCACCAGACTCTATAGAATGGCGCTGAGATATCACAAGCAAAATATTTTACCAGATAACGAAAACGTCATCACATGAACACCTGAAGAGCGGCAACAACATGAATGGGTAACACAAGGGATTATAATGATATAATCCGAAATGTAATTTTCCCCACTAAATCATTTGAAGGAAAGTACACACAGAGAGAGAGAGAGAGAGAGAGAGAGAGAGAGAAAGAGAGAGAGAGAGTGAAAGAGAGAGAGAGTGAAAGAGAGAGAGAGAGCCAGACAGACGGACAGATAGAAAGAAGCACACACACACACACACACACATACACACACACAAAACACACACACCACGGGTGCGGTAAAGCTGATGAGTGTCGGTTTTCGCCGTCGTCTGTTGAACACGGTTTCTTCAGATCAGAATGAAAAACAAAACTATGGATAAGGAAGATGCGTCTGGATAATTTAGCATAATTGAAAATCCAACGGACACCAACAGCTCTAAATGGCTTACAAGATCCGTTAGTGTCTGTAGTTTTTGCCATTATCTTAAAAAATTTCAAGTTCTTTCATTTTTTTAAAAATTTTTTCCCAGATACTAATTTATTTTGATATATTTATATGTGCTAATTGTGTCATCCAGGTTTTTCACCAACCGAGTATTGTTGCTAATATAACATATATATATATATATATATATATACACGTATGTTTCTTTAAAATTACTCTGTTTTATGTGAATAAACTTGAGTCGAGAATTTGCTAAATTTAAATCGTTAGTTGTAATTACTTATAATTTTCAAGGCGAGCGGAACCGAATTGGCTGGAAAGAAGCCAATGTTTATTTTATCTGCTATAGACATTCAAATATAAAAACAAACATTTTGTATTGATTGACTCCAGCAAACGCTTTTGATGAATAGTTATTCGATGGAAAGTACTTCTTAAATACGGCTGTACAGAAAAAAAATCCATTGTTGCCTATTATTTAAGTATATAATTTTGTTTTTCTTTCAGAGCTTCACTGAAACGTATTAATCACTTGCCGCCCAATATAAATTAATCGTTCTTTAACTAGAATTCCACCACGTGTGAATTGTATTTTAAGTGATATATGTAAACACTTTTTTCTTCTTCATTATTCTCGTCTTGTATTGTACATATTTTATAACCTGATTACCTTAACCTGGCTTGAGGGTGACTACTAAATTCGTTACCGTAATGTTATTTGAGATTAATGCCGACATGTTCTACAAGTATACAGATGCTCCAAAGAAGAACTAATATCAATCCGATTTCATTATTTTTCGAATCAATCCAATAACACATCATAATATATTATATAATATTCATTTTTCTTTTCTTCTCTAATCAGTTGAATTAATTAGCAGGATTTTTACGTCCTGACTACAAATATATAATGTACCGTTGCACTTTCATAGGTTCGAAGGGCGTTTAATTAGCGGCCTATCAACTCCTCATGGGTCATCTAATGCTGCAACTTAATTATCTTGTTACGTTAATGTCGTAACCTACGAAAAGGTTACTGAATAAGAATAACCAAAACGAAGTTATGAAATGGAACGATAAGTTTTATAACAGAAACAATATTCAAGATTCGCCAGCGGCGTGCATTGAGTAATCAACTGCTAGTGCTGAGCTAGAAGTGAATCAAGGTGAAACCCTAGTGACGATATCCACTAAACGCCCCACGCGGTCGGATGCGGCACAAGGCAGAATTTAATGTGGGGTGAACCGAGCCCGTAGGCTCGAGCAAAATTTCCCCGTAGACACCGTATACACGGAGTCGGGTAGCTGTCTACAATCTCCAGACGAGACTCTGCCCTTCGATATAGCCTCGTCTGGGTTCCTCTCTTACCGAAGGCAGAGAGTTTGACAAACATAACGGGAAGTGAAGATATTCACCTACCGGCCCACGCAGTCGGATGCGTCAAAGACCAATTTATTGTCGGGTATCCAGCCCATAGGTAAACAAGGTATTAAGAAACAAACAAAAATCGTTAAAAACAAGGGAAAAAATGCATTGTTATAGCTGTTCATCTACATGACAGAGTGTTGTAACCTAGGAAAAAGGTTACTGAATAAGAATAGCCAAAACAAAGGTTGGAAATGGAAAGATAATATGCATAACAGAAACAGCATACAAGATTTGCCAGCGGCGTGCAATAAGTGATCAATTGTTAGTGATGAGCTAGAAGTGAATCAAGGTGAATCGAAAATGAATCAAGGTGAATCGAAAATGAATCAAGGTGAATCGAAAATGAATCAAGGTTAACCCCAAGTGCATCCAACATACAGTATATTCCACCGTATTTTTCATGATTGGGACATACACATTATATTCCATATATACGTAACAGTTAATTTTCTGCTATTTTTCTTTAAAAAAAACGTATATTTCATAACTCTTATTTTTACCCTGAAAATGTATAGCTGTTATTTTTACTATAAAAATATTTATAGTTTCATAATGTTTTTACCCGTGTTAAGAGGTTAACTATTTGCTGGGACCCTAACACATGCTACCACCCCGTATCAAGGAGCATCTGGGAAGAACAGAAATTAAAAGGCGGTTCCAAGCTCAGGAAAAACTACCGATCAGAAGCCTAGCGACCGTATATTGTTCATTGGACGTTGTTTGATTGCCTTTAAGAAGTGTTTACTTAAAATCCAATAATACATCATAATACATTATATAATATTCATTTTAACTTTTCTTCTATAAGCAATTGAATTAATGAGCAGGATCGTTATATCCTGCTATGGCAGCAGATATATAATATACCATTGCACTTTCATAGGTTTGAAAGGTGTTTAATTAGTGGCCTATCAACTCCTTATGGGTCATTTAATGCTGGAACTTAATTAGCTTGGTACGTTAATGTCGTCACCTAGGAAAAGGTTACTAAATAAGAATAACCAAAACGAATGTTGGAAATGGAACGATAAGTTTTATAATAGAAACAACATACACGATTCGCCAGCGGCGTGTAGTAAGTGATCAACTGCTAGTGGTGAGCTTAAAGTGAATCAAGGTTAATCCAAAGTGCATCCAACATACAGTATATTCCACTGTAATTTTAATGATTGGGACATACCCATTATATTCCTTACGTACGGCATAACAGTTAATTTTCTGTTATTTTTTAAATTTTTTTAAAGTATATTTGATAATTTTTTTTTACTCTGAAAATGTATAGCTGTTATTTTTACTATAAAAATGTTTATAGTTTCATAATGTTTTTACCCGAGTTAAGAGGTTAACTATTTGCTGGGACCCTAACACATGCTACCACCCCGTATCAAGGTGCATCCAGGAAGAACAGAAATTAACAGGTGGTTCCAATCTCATGAAAACCTCCCGATCAGAGGCCTAGTTGTCGGATGTTGTTTATCATCATACACAGGACGTTGTGTGGTTGCCTTTAAGAAGTCTGTACTTAAAATAGTCTTGTACAGTAACAAGAATAATTAAGGAGTGTTTCCTCGCTCGTCAAGCCGCCAGATCAGCGGCCTTGCTGTCAGATGTAGTTCATTGTCATATATCGGACCGGCTTAGAAAGAAGGACGAAAAATTTAAATCAAAGGTGCTGCTTCGTTTGATTGAGAAAAAGAGAACTCATAACATATGAAAGAATACTAAACGGAAGACATTGGAAGACATAACAATTTCATGTGCTTAAGGTTTGATTCATTGAAGGAAAATCATGTCAAATTATTAATCCTTTCATTTGCACCTTATTCTTTCTTTGCATTCATTCTTATTACTGGTATTGGGACATTTTTTTATAATTCTATATTTAATGAAGCAAAAAAGGCATGTACACGTGTATTCTATAGCTGCGGCATTCGCAAGAAGATTATTCAGTCAATAACTTTTAATTTGTATGAACAATTCCAGTGAGAGAAATTCGTGATTAGTTCGTCAGAATAGTTTCCACAGAAATAGCAATAGATTAGTGAAAGGCTTTCGACGATTTCCAGTATCTGTGAAAGAGGTTGTAAATCAGAAGATCACACCCAAGGCCGTTGAAAGGATTTGAAATATGGTAAGACAGAAAAGAAATGATTAGGCAGCTTCAGGGAAGATATATGTACACACACACACACACACACACATATATATCTTATGTATATATATATATATATATATATATATATATATATATATATATATATATATATATATATATATATATATATATATTCTACTTGATGTGCGTGCGTGTATGTGTCTACACACAGTGTGTACATAGACTTCAAGACATTTGTCGCTTTAACTCTTAAGACAGCATCGAGTTTTAGGTATTTACCTGAAAATACAACTAGTCATATACAACTTACTTTAATATATATATATATATATATATATATATATATATATATAGTACGAGGCAAAAAATGGACGCAGCCATAGAAATGATGTGGAATAAAATATAAAGCTTATTACATCTAAGCATTGCTGTGGCTTCGTTAATAGACAAGTTGCCGTTTTTCATGATATTTGGCTGTCGAATAGGCTGATAGCTGATAAGATTAATCGAGGTTAATCATTAAGAGAAACCAAAGTGGAACATATAATAGACGTAGTGGATCTGACCGTCCGCTAAAAACTACCGACAGGGAAGAGAGAAACTTGGTCTGTCAAAAAATAAAGGCTTGTGTCAACCCGTGGTAAACTTTCCAGGGACTTTCCAAAGGTGCCGGATGCTTGGATCAACCCTCCAGACCGATAACTTCAGGAAGTCTACTGTTAAATCAACCGTGATGAGATTCGAACACGGTCATAAAGAGAACATTATAACGACTCGGCCACGCGCATATATATATATATATATATATATATATATATATATATATATATATATATATATATATATATATATATATGCGCACAGCCACAACGATATCTATGGAAATGTATACATAATTAACGGAATCTACGAATAATAAATACACCACTTAGGCCTCATAAAAAAAAAACTGCAAGGACACTAGACGAAATTAAAAAAAAAATCGCACAAAATTCTCCTAGTCTTTTCGGTCAATATATATATGCGTATGTAACTATGTATTCCGTGTATATCTAGATAGATAGATAGATAGATAGATAGATAGATAGATAGATATGAGTAGACTGAGATAGATATGAGTAGAATGACATAGATTGATAGATATAAGTAGACTGACATAGATAGATAGATAGATAGATAGATAGATAGATAGATAGATAGATAGATAGATATGAGTAGACTGAGATAGATATGAGTAGACTGACATAGATTGATAGATATAAGTAGACTGACATAGATAGATAGATAGATAGATAGATAGATATGAGTAGACTGACATAGATTGATAGATATAAGTAGACTGACATAGATAGATAGATAGATAGATAGATAGATAGATAGATAGATAGATAGATAGATATGAATAGACTGACATAGATAGATAGATATGAACAGAAAAAATCTCACAAAATTCTCCTTGTCTTTTGGGTCAATATATGTATATATATATATATATATATATATATATATATATATATATATATATATATATATATATATATATATACAGATAGATAGATAGATAGATAGATAGATAGATAGATAGATAGATAGATAGATAGATAATGCAGTCTTCACACTGTTCTTCACACTTCAGTCATAAAGAATTCTCACTGTGGTAAACAGTGAAAGTATGCTGTTAAGATAAAAAATTTACCGGGATATATATAGAAGAAGTCGGTTAGTCCTAGACTTGAACTAGTTAAGATTGTATTCATCGGGAAAGCATCGTATTGGTCATCGATTCCACGAAGAAGTGTGTTGCAAGAAGAATCTTCCCGAGTGGCTTTTACATATCACCAATGGAATATAAAGGGAATGAGGGAAGGTCGTTCGCTACACTGTGCCATACATGGCGGGTCTTTGCCATGAAGTTTAAAACTGGGTGGGCTTAGTAATGTAGTTAATCTGAAAAAAATTCCATGGAAATTGTGAGAGAGCAACTTTTCGTCAGTGAGAACGGCGTTGTAGGGTGGAACATAATCCCTAATACATAAAAATAAGATGCAAACCACTAGGATCTAGGTTCGCTTAAATCCATAGAATCTCATTTGCATTCCCCGAAACAACTGTCAAGTTTCCAGCTAATTTTCATTTTTCATTTTAAAATGGAACACGATTTTATTTTCAAAGTCTCATTCTAATTTGACAAAGCAAATTTAAGCAACGTCGAGCCTGGTCAGTACCTTGATTGGGAACACCTTGGATGTCAGTGTAGTGTAATGGATAATGGATACGGATTGTTAATTGGAGGTTCCAATTCCAAATCACATTGGGATAGCGAAAGGTGTCTTCAAAAATCTAAGCAAAGTATTAAGACACAGGAACAAATGAAAGTGTAATGGATTGTTACGGAATATCAGTCCTACTAAAGATTTGACTTGACCCAGAAGGAGAATACCATAGTCTGAACATGTGAGCAACAACGAAGTTTTAGCTAAAATGAAAACAAAATGGACACTTATATTTAACATTACGAAGAGAGAGATGATATTTCTGGAATATATATTAAGGAAAGAAGGCTTTGCAACGTTGATATTCGCAGACGAGAGTGAAAGCATGATGGATAGAGGAAAACAATGCATAAACTATCTAACGGGCTTGTGATAAATGGATGAAAGAACAGGGTTTAGGAGTGATTGCAAAAAGACAAATTTTATTAAGAGAACAAAAGACAAGAAATATGGGAAAGCTATGATCGTCAACGACATGAAGAAGAAGATGAAGAAGAAGAAGAAGAAGAAGAAGAAGAAGAAGAAGAGAAGAAGAAGAAGAAGAAGAAGAAGAGGAGAAGGAGAAGAAGAAGAAGAAGAAGAAGAAGAAGAAGAGGAGAAGGAGAGGAGAAGAAGAAGAAGAAGAAGAGGAGGAGAAGAAGAAGAAGAAGAGGAGAAGGAGAAGAAGAAGAAGAAGAAGAAGAAGAAGAAGAAGAAGAAGAGGAGGAGGAGGAGAAGAAGAAGAAGAAGAGGAGGAGGAGAAGAAGAAGAATAAGAAGAAGAAGAAGAGGAGGAGGAGGAGGAGGAGAAGAAGAAGAAGAAGAAGAAGAAGCAGAAGGGGAAGAGAAGAAGAAGAAGAAGAAGAAGAAGAAGAAGAGGAGAGAGGAGAAGGAGAAGAAGAAGAGGAGAAGGAGAGAAGAAGAAGAAGAAGAAGAGGAGAAGGAGAAGAAGAAGAAGAAGAAGAAGAAGAAGATGAAGAAGAAGAGGAGAAGGAGAGGAGAAGGAGAAGAAGAAGAAGAAAAAGAGGAGGAGAAGGAGAAGAAGAAGAAGAAGAAGAAGGAGAAGAAGAAGAAGAAGAAGAAGAAGAAGAATTGACATATTGAAGTAATTTCTCGTAGACCATGCCTTAAAGAAATACAAATAAAATGTACTCACAAGTACAGACCACATCTTATGAATAGCTTTATTTATGTAAAATATGTATGGTTTTTGTTATAACTTATTAAAAAATGTCATGATGCCTTTTCTGATTTTAGGTCTCTAGTCGGGGCTCCGAAAGAAATGAGTATTCACCAAAATCCAAAGGAAATAAAATAATAATAATAATAATTCCTACACTTTATGAAGGGCTTTATCTATGTATTTTTTTTTTTTTTTGTCAGTGGAAAGTGCCATTTCTAAACTTAGATCCTTGGGCGGGACCCGGAAAGAAATATGTAAACGCCAGAAATCAAAGAAAATAATAATAATAATAATAACAATAATAATAATAATAATAATAATAATAATAATAACTTACAATAGGCCTTAAGCTTTTAGAGCCAAAGATCTAAGTTGACGACCAAACAAGTAAAAATATAAATAAATTATATTTATGTTGATTTCATATATATATAGATTTCAATCCAATTTTGTGATTGCTTTTTTTGCCGGTTGATGCGTTGCCACAGGAAATTTTCTAACGGGTTCGTTGAGGTTAAATTCTTTTCCATATTTACCGGCCAATCTATAATTTTAATGTTGGCAGAAGGGTGTCTGTCATATATTAGTTATAGGAGCACGTGTTAAAAGTATGAATGTATAGTGGACTCTCTCGTCGAGGACCACAATTGAGGGCTCAGTAAAATAAAAACTTTTAGGGACACACATGTGTCTCCTGAAGCCTGTATATATTTTTCAGACTTTTAGAGAGAACGAAAATGTGGTTGAGCTATTTCGCTCGAGTGGTTGAGGATCAATTGCCACATGTTTCCTCGGGTGAACAGCAAGGCCTGCTTTACTGCGCGTGACAAAACCACAGAGACAGGTAAGGTTATCACTGACGAACAACGTGCTGACAACTTGCTTTAATATTTCCACTTGTTCCCGGTGTTCATAACGTCTAACTCATATCTTTGTGTAGATGAGAAGCAAGACAGGCGCCAGCTTTTTCGTTCTGA
>CAHIKZ030004270.1:212500-230000 GCA_903632075.3 Acanthosepion pharaonis
AGGAGATGCTCTTGAAGTACATGACATGCAGTACAACCCTGTAGGTACACTTGTTGTGTACTGGTACTTGGGTAGTCTCCGACAGCATGTCGAATGTGTTCTTCGTGGTCAGGCGTACGAGCGGACGTCGGTCTTCTTCGATCTACAGGTTTTGGTGCCACGGATCTTGTATCAGCAACGCGACGATAAGCAGCAGCAAAGGATAAATGACTCGGCTTCTTTGTTATGGACACGCAATCTGATATATCTATGAAACCTCGTGTCCATTGCTATTCACAAAGCCGTATGTAAAAATAAATTCTTCCATCTCCCGAAATGAATATCCTGCCATTTTTAAACGGAACACTTCTCATTTAACTCACTGCAGCATTCGTTAAATGTTGAAGACAAATCTAATAATCAAAGAAATACAAGAATGTAAAGTCCGTGCTTGATTTAACTGCAAGTGCAAAAGCATCACAACCTCTTTCTTCGCATGTTTACTGTAAATCTGGGTTAATAGAGGTTCTTCGGAAAATTTTTTTATCCCTTTTAACGTTTCAATAATCCTTCTCAAACAATATTTGCATCAATAGTTGTGCGACTGCCGATTTAGGATAGAATCATTTGCAGAATCATTTGCTTAAATGGCAAAAGCCGATTTGGGACCTAGTTTGTCGCAGATCTCGTGCACTTAAATGAAATAATCTAAACCAAATATCCACGCAAGACAATCTGGGTGTTATCCGTAATTTACATGGCAAATTGGGAAAGCATCGAATAAAACCCAGTGTCTTATGGCCGAAAAAACGAGATGTTGGCACAGTTTTTCCTGGTTTTTCGTTTTACGTGAGGAAGCGAGCAGGATCAAAACCATATTATCTTTTTGTTATCATGATGGTAATTTTTTTCCACATGTTTGAATAAAAGCCAATGTCGCATGAAAACTATCAATCTCTCTACACAAACTTCGAAACCTAAGCTATGTTTCCCATTAAATGCAAAGAATAGCAGATTGTCCAATAAAAATTTTGTTCGCGTGTAACATTGTTTGGATTTTTGCAAAAAAGTCGTACACACCTTGGATTTTATCAATTTTCATGCCAAAACCGGAAAAGTGGAGATTGAAATGTAGGTCTTGACATATTGTAGTACATTTGCAACATGTGTTCACAATTTCATCGAAATTGGTCACGAAATGTGAACATACATAAATAGCATACATACAGATACACAGATCTTTTGTTTTATAGTTATATAGCAACTGGTCGATCAGAAAAAAAGGTTCAGTTACTAAACTGGTCGATCAGAAATAGCAGTCACTTAGAATGGAGCAAAGGCAGCATCATGTTTAGATGTAATAGAGACTATCTTCATTAATTACTTTAATGTACTTTCATTAAAAAATATTTTAATTAATGCAGTTACTGATATAACATAAGTAGTCTGTATTAATTCAATCGAAGTTCGCCGAGTATACGAAAGGGTAAAACTGTCAACATGAAGACTCATTTTAAACCACACTTAATTTGGTGTTTTGAAATTCAATTTTTCAATGTGCTACCAACGATGTAAAAAAGGATATATTTATAAATCAATTGTTAAGTTTGATGAAAATTGGTTGAAAATTCAAGTGCAAGTAAGAACGAAAACAGTAGAAAAAGGCATTTATTTTATATTTACCAGGGTTCTCGCTATGCTGGTGGATTTATTTATCAAGTTGAATGGGTGTTAAACATTCAGCATAATGCTTGTTACAATTGGGTGAAGTTTGTATTAGATTGCTTAAAAATTGAGGGAGTTTTTACTTTTAAATTCTGTTCGAATCGATTTTCATATTTCGCTAAATACAGTGGCGTAGAAATAAATATGAGGTATCATTAAGCTCGTTATGATGTAAGTAACATAAATATCGCGGGAGAACAAAATAGGAGGAGAAAGTTTAATTCATCAATAATTGATTGGCTTTATCTATTATTGATTTTTGGAAGATGATCGCTTTTTTACGCTAAGAAACTATGCCTTACATTGTACAATTTGCATGCCAAGTCTAGTCAAAATCTGTTGAAGGATCTCGAGTGAAAATGTATTATACAGACAGACAACCCCACCTCCCACACACCCCACACACACACACACATATATATATATATATATATATATATATATATATATATATATATATATATGTAGGGCAACTATAAGCAGGATAGACACATTATAAATGAATATACTGCAGCAATCGAGAAATAAAACGAAAATTAGATTAACTCTAGCTACATACATAAAAAAAATCTATACACTCAGTTAAAAGTAAAAAAAAATCATCATTGGTAATTGTTAAATAGATAGACAAAATTGCTCAGGCATGCAGAACATTAAGACAATATCTACATAATTTATGTCCAGAAGAGAAAATTATTACGAGAACACAGGAAAAATTAAATAAAAAAAAATTACCTAATGTTTTACCCTCACTTTTGCGATATATATATATATATAAAGTATATATATAGTTATATATATTTTATATATATATATATATATATATATATATATATATATATATATATATATATATATATATATATAAAGAAATATATATATATATATATATATATAAAAATAAAGAAATATATATATATATATATATATATATATATATATATATATATATATATATATATATATATCAAATAACAAATATATATATATATATATAATCAGGGTATGAAAGAAATATGTCAAAATGTAAAAATCAGGAGACAAGCATAAAAATGACATTGATGTCTGAGAATCCATATATATATATATATATATATATATATATATATATATATATATATATATATATATATATGAAATTCGTATTTAGATTGATGTGACACATAGATTAAGAGAAAGAACAACATTTAAACACACACTCATCAAATGCACACAAAGAAATGTATACATCAGAAGAGGCAACAAATAATATATGCACACAAATATATATATATATATATATATATATATATATATATATATATATATTACACAACACGCAAAAAATTGTCTCGTAAACACGCCGCGATAACTTAAAAAAATCTCACATGACGCACGAAGCCCCACAATTTCGAAAGCGTGGAAAATTTTTATCGCAGAAGAAACAGAATTTGATAATGGCCTATAAACGCCGTAAGCACTCAGACATTGGAAATTTAAATTTAAATTTTCACCGGAAGCAGGAAATAGTCCGAAATATTAAGAAAATAAATAAACGCATTCTTAAGAAAGAATTTTCATTATTCAGGATGTCGGATTTCTAAACTATAAATCTTTGGGAAGGAAATTTTCCTCAATACTAGGAAGAGCGATGACTGTTTGGATAAATCTTTGATACTTTTCAACCGCCAGTCAAATGAATACCAAATATTTACACCAACGGCTTAGTTCATCTTATCTTTAACCCATCTTGTATAAATGTATGGATGTACACCTCTGGCCAAATTCATAAGGTGAATCTACATAAAGAAAATCCATTGTTTTCTTTGTTAGACTCAACAACATCCATTGTTTTCTTTGTTAGACTCAACAACATATTTCAATAGTGATTCGACAAATAAAAATAAGAAAAGTGAAAATAAAAATGAAAAACTCTTTTATCATTTCATAGTGGAATTTGAATACTGAGAAATTGGGATAAATATTAGCTGGTCAAATGTTTAAGACCACAAATAAACACGTAAAACAGAATAGGAATCGCCCAATAAGATGTCTCAGTGGTGAGTTGCATATCCGTCATATACCTCAAAATTTCGGATAAGCATGGTCGATAGAAACGTCTGTAGAAGGCTGGCTGGAATGTTATTTCTAGTAGAGTAGATGGCTTCACAGAAGGTCATGCACAATTTTAAATTGACGTTCACGTCTATATACTTCCTTTGTTATCCACCTGTATCGGAGATTAACCTCGGCGACCCAAAAGGGCCAGAGTCGTATGTTTTACAATGGAAGTCGGATATCAATCAGTCGAGCAGTTATTTGTAATCTACACATGAAATATTATCTCACTTTGATGAGATCATAGCACCTCAATGAATCTCGGAGCTTAAAGCGTATTCCTTTCTCTATAGGTAGAAAACTACTGACTGTTCGTAACGTTTTCTCTCTTATATTAAAACTTAAATACAATCCATCACACTCATGATTCTACGCTCACAGGTTTGAAATATTTCCATTCATTCCGGATTAACCAGTATGTTAAGTTTCGTAATTTTTGGCTAGCTTCCTTTTTCTGTAACGATTATCCTAGGATTTTACTACAAGTATTTCTGGACATAAATAAATAAGTCTAAAGTTTATTCATATTAATCTATTGATTGGTGTCGATTCGGTGAAAATTTTCTTTGTATTTTTATTTTTGTCTGCCAATCTCTAAATTCACTGTCTTACGGTAATTAAAGTTAAGGAACGTCGAATCTGGTCATTATCTAGATTGGGTGACCGCTTGAGAATAAAGGGACAGTAAATTTAAATGTGGTCCGTAATTTTTAATCGGTGAGTCATGTTTCAAATAGAGTTGTGTCCGTTTTATTCACTTACAAGTAAATACATTAGAAAATGTATTGATCTAACTGTTCCCTCTCATCTGTGGGTTAATTATTAAAACTTGTAGCACTAAATAATCTTTATCTAAAGAAAAAAGAAAGAAAGAATTCTTGCATTGTAAAAAAAAAGAATATCTGGATTTAAAAATCCTGCATATAAAATAAAAGTAGAAAAATAAAATCCAACGTTTTATAAATTTATTATTCTATAATAAGCGGAAAGTTCTTTGACCTGATTAAAGATATTATTTTTAACGGAAGAAACGAGAACGGTTTATAGTAGTGCAATTTCGCGGGAATTAACTTTTTTTATGGTTTTCTCGAGCTCATTAGAATCTGCTTGGTATATCTTGATTTAGGTTAGTAAAAGAGATAAAAATTATTTTATCCATCTATATTATCAATGTAGAGAGTTTTTAAGGCGTCCAATTGACTCATAATTATCAAGTAGAAACATTGGTCGTTTTGTACACCATATATATATATATATATATATATATATATGGAAAAAGGAATATATATATATATATATATATATATATATATATATATATATATATATATATATATAAAGAAAGAACAACAAGATACATAACCCGGTGTTCTTGTTCTTATAGATATTTTATTTTTATAAAATAGTGCTCAATGTAAATTTGCAGAGCATTAATATTATAAATTAATTGATTTAAAATATGGTTTTTTTTCGCTACACAGTTCTAACCATGTTTCAAAAATGGAAGCTAAAAGCCACGAATTTAATTTTGTGATTAAATTAAAGACATTAGTTCCATTTCATCCTCAAGCGAATTTTGGAGATAAAAATACACTCTGAAAATTCTAATTATAGAATTTTGAGAGTGTATTTTTATCTTCTTAAGGGAGTTTCATCGTCAAATTGATAATTTAAATATACCACTCTTTAACTATTAATAGTAATAATAATATTATCGACATTCCTTTAATAATGAAGCACTTCAGAAGTCACCTAAAGTTAAACTTTAACTATAAAATCAAACTAAAATCTAAATAAATTTCAAACGTTAAAATATAGATAATGATTGAGAAATGTATGTGTGTATATGTAATTTATGTATGAAGATGGATGAACTTTTGTGTATATTGTTGCACGTGTGTCTATGTGTGTATTTGCCCATGTAAATGGAATTATGTATATATGGATTTGCATGAATATGTTTGTGAGATGCATATAAGAAGAAAACAAAATCTTTAATATTACCCTCAAATATTATTAAATAATGAAACCTAAACCTTAATTAAGTTTACCCATATAATAATAAAGAAAAATTGCATTCATAAATTAGATTTAAAGTAAAACTAATATAGATGTTATTGTTACCGAAATTTATTTACAATATTATGAATGTACAATTGGTCGGGTAAATAAACTATTACAATTTTTAAATATTTCTTTAATATGTTCTCGATAAATGTACTAATAAAAATAGTAGTTAACTTATATTAAATCCCTAATGTGCTAATAAAAATAGTTGTTAACTTTTATTAAGTCCCTAAACTATTTACTTAAAAAAATAAATGTTTAAATTGGTAACATTGATCATTTTTTAGACATCTAAATTTCTATCAAGCATTGAAATCTGTTTTTTACATAATTTTGTTAAAACAAAATTACAGCCTCTTTCGATTCACTTCCCTCTCCCCCTCTCTCTTTGCCATAACACTCATTTAGATATATCTGTATTACTTGTCTGTCTCCTCTCTCCTTTCCATTTTTCCTTTTCTTTTCCCCCCACTACCCTCCCATTCCTATATGTCATTTCCGTTAAGTTAACCTTCTAAATAGGTCACGGTTCGGTAACTCCTCCTACCCCAATATAAAGCATGCTTAAGAGAAATATGAAATTAACCCCTCCCTATACTCTACCTTGTCTCGTGAACTACAGTTATCACCCTCCCTGTTAAATTACAAAAATTACACTACCCATCAATTTCTAATCCCATTTTTTCTTTCACTTCGTTGTTGGAAGCGTTACCTGATGATCCGGGGTCCTTTAAAAAGGATTTTGGTGAAATAAATTATTGTAATTGTACCTTAAATGGTCTGTTTTTTCATTCAATATTAGCTCTGTATTCACAATGAGCTCTCAGGATTTCATCCTCCTTGGAAATAACCATTCGGTTTATCAAGTTCTTCGTAACTTATATATATATATATATATATATATATATATATATATATTGAAAAAAAATTACATCAAAATATATACTGTAAATATCGCAACAATTTTCACTCTCTTAACCTAAATCCAGTTTCGTGCGATTAATACAAATATACGTCCAGTGAAATAAATCAATTATTATATAAATTATGTCCCACAAAATATTGTTTATATAGTTACAATTTCGTACAATTCTTGTAGATATATGTTCTGTATAGATAGAGTTATATATGTGTTTGTGAGTGTGTGTATATGTGTGTATATTTGTATGTGTGTATGTATATATGTTTCTGTGTGTGTACTTCTGTGCGCAGAAGGATTTAAGATTTTACGAGTCGTTCAAATGATATCTTTGAGCTAACGTCTTTCTTATTAGAGATTGATGTTAGAATCTCTGTCTGCTGTCTAATAACCGAAATACGTTTTACGCATTCACCCGGAATTGTTATCCCGTGCATTTATTTATGATTGAATTAATGTACAAAGAAATTTCCTGGACTATAATTTCCCCAATTTGAGCAGCAGAAAACATTTCAGAGTCGGTTTAAAATGGCCAGAATGTCTTTTGAATAATCAACGAGAAGAGAAACTGGCAGAAACTTCGAATATTAAATAATAACCTTACCTTCTCTAACAATTTTCAGAAACGTTACCAGCTTAATATCATTGAAAAGACTTATCACGAAGTCAGTTTTACAATAATGCGATAAAAGTACGAAGATTCATGGAGACCAATTTGAAAGATTAAATTGATTAACTAGACAATGATACATACCAAACGCTACCAAATCGCCTGGTTTATTCGAACGGCGCATTTAATCTTCATGTAGTAGGTTGTTCGGAAAATAATGTCCGATTTTCGAATCTAATTTTATTTCTGATTTAAAGTATTTTAACTGTTTTTAAATCGGTGATAACAGAAACATAGAGGTGGTGGCCATGATTGTTACACTGTATTTCACTATGCATATCAATGCGCGCAATGAGGAAAAAACATTTGCTTTGAATTATTTAATCGTTTTACACCAAGTAATAAAATCTACCAGAATGCAAAGTGTTACTGAGAATGATAGAACTTCAGTGGACAAAAAAGGAACAGACTTCAAGGAGAAAGAAGATCACGAGTTACATCGAATTTAAATTTTCAACATAATCTCTTTTATATACGATTTTCCATAAATAATATCCGATATATTAACAAAATTTTATTCTTGAATTAATATAGTCAAACAGTGTTTTAATCAGTCAAATAGCAACCATGGTCATTTATGTATCTCTGCCATCAAATTGCAAGAATATTTATATCTTTACTATAACGACTAAAGGATTTGACGCCAAGTCATCTTTTAATGTAGTTCCTGCATATTATTCCAACGGGTTTTTTGTTTTACTTAAGAATTTGTCAATGTATTTTTCCTTGTATTTGTAGGTAAAAGTAATCATCTGTTTGATACATTGGCATATAGTCTGTCGGGGGGATATCAGGGGAATTTCGCGTATGCAGCAATGTCTGACATCCCAAATCGCTGAACGTCTGCAGTCTCAACTTGGCAACGATTGGTTAATAATTGTCGTAGATTAAATAGTGCCGATCTCATTTGTCTCAACTAAATGCGCATTTCACCCAATTTCTGACTGTAAATATCGGCAATGTTGCTTTGGGTAGATTCTAGAAAGCTGTTATATTTAAGGCCAATGGCGTAGAAGCCTTCATCTTCTGTTGTAATTTCAGTTTCGGAATGTCTACTGGTGTCATTCGTGCTGATCTATCCATTTATCCTAAAGTATTTATTTCGTATTACATGTCACAATTTGATCGGAAAAAAGAATTATTCGAATTTCGCTGATCCAGAATCAGACACACATCAAAATCAACTTTTTGACTTTCAGTGAATTAATGTGGAACACATTTATCGTATTTTCTCACTTTGTCAATTCTCTTGGGATAATTAGATATAGTTGGAATGCTGTCATCCATGATCTGTGATATTTCTCTGACACTTTGACGTTGGTTTGTTTCGACTAATGTTTTCATATGCTAATTGTCGATTAAATATGGTCGTCCTCTACCATCTTGATCTTGAAGACATTTATCGCCTCTGAGGAACACCAGAAACTAGCACCATACCGTCCGAGTAAGAATGGATCCTTCACTTCCTGTTCTGTTTTATGTTGGCACTAGGCTGAGATTCATTATGACGAATCTTTAACTTCTGCAAAATAATCAAACTCATCTCTCCTTTTTTATGTTCAAGATCAGGTGTATGTAACGTTAAATTAAATTCTGAAAGAGATTTAAATACAATTAATAAAATGATCATATTAATCATTAGGAACGAGTATTATATGTTGTGGTGTCATCCCTCTAATGAGCCTATTGTGGACTCTTCCACTTAATATAAAAATAGTTGGAAAGTAAACCCCGGAGGAACAGTAGTACAGATTGAACGCTGGTCAACCGACATACGTTCGTGTAATACTATTCTGTTCAATACATTAATTATCTGCAATCTCTTTTGTTATTTATTAACCATTTATTCGGTTACAACAATATATTTTTGTAAAACTATTATGATATTATATTAGAACAAAATTAAAAAGCCTATTCTATTATCGGGCAGTATTACTGAACAATTTAATACAGATATTGGCGTTAATATTTCATGGCAAGAGATATCATATTTTAGTTTTATTTAAACTTAACTGAATTATTTTATCCAATGCATACCCATTGTACATTTTGCTGGGGACATTGGGCATTGATAATAATTTAGGGTGTAACCTGTAATTTGTACAGATTTAAAAAAAAATTATCATACCGAATTTTAAATATCTATATACGTACAAATTGTATGCGTCCAACACATTCAGAAATGTCTAAAACAATTATCTGTATACGGTCAATTGTTAAAAATTGCTTCAAAAGAATGAATTCTATGAATCCTAAAGAAGACGATGGTTTATTAAACAATATCGACTGTTTCTAGAAAATTAAAATAATAAATATTTAGCAACTAACAAAAATCTCTTGATCTCTTTCAAGAGCAGCGTCAAGCTAGGTTAGCGGGTGTAAGTTGAAGAGAAAATTATTATACATGGTTAAATGAAAGTGAGAGAATTTTTTATAATTAGAAACTTTATTATGACAAAAAGATAAAAAAATATGATTGGATCTTGTTCTCGTCAAAATATTCGTCTTTAGTCGTAATTACTGCAGCACGTAAGTTTGGCATTTGTAGTAAAAGTTTCTCAAATTATAATTTTGATACTTGACTCCATTCATTTTTAAATGACTCTGAGAGCTTTTATTCATTTTTTCCACTCTTCTGTCATGTTCATCCAATGCTAATTCTGAGATTCGCTTCAAACTTTTTCGCTGTAGTGTAAATACATACATTTTTCTTCTCTCAATTCAACTATATTGAATTACAGAACGTACTGGAAAAATCGATTAGCTAGAATATTTGAGAAAATCTAATTTTCTGATACACTGTTTTAAGGAAAACTTTTTTTTATAATTTTCAACAGAGAATGACGATAAAACGTTAGTGAATGGATACCGAAGCTTACCTGCATGGAAGTAACAGAATTTAAGAATACAAATAATGGCTACATATGATGCTACTACCAGTGTTTGCCGTAAGTAATTATTAACTCAGAATACGTAAGCTAATTTTTATTGAATTTCGGATTATTCAACTAAATATCCGAGACTATCAAGAAGGTATTAATGTATTACACATGTTGTACAATATAATATCTCTAGGCTACAAATTATATAACAGAAAATGAATATCGAATCTTTTCGAGAGATTTTTTTTTTGGATAAACTATGAAAACATGTTATTTAAGGCCCAACGTCATAAAAGTGTCTAAGAAACAACAATTGAGTTGACCAGGATACAAATGGAGCAAAAGTCTGATGCTTACTGTATATAAATGAAATAAGCAAAGCCCAGAGAGAAGTTAGAGATACGATAGTGATAGACTTACTTATAAGAAACCACAGACTCACAGAAATGAGACTGAAATAACACCAAATGCTCTTACGCAAAATTTATATATATATATATATATATATATATATATATATATATATATATATATATATATATATATATATATATATATATATAGAGAGAGAGAGAGAGAGAGAGAGAGAGAGAAGTTAAAATTACCTGGTTTCTGCGACGGGTCGATGAACTAGAAGTAAGATATCTGACTGGTGTCAAATCAGTCGAGTTTGGATCCGGCTTGACCCAATCAGATGTCCAGCCACACGGAGGAACTGCGAAACGGTCTTTCCATGGATGACTATATATATATATATATATATATATATATATATGTGTGTGTGTGTGTGTGTGTGTGTGTGTGTGTGTGTGTGTGTGTATGGCGGCAACTTCTCATTTTAAACATCTTTCGTTTAAAGAAAATTTAATTTTTTTCGACGTTTTAAGTCTTCCGTTGATGAGTGTGATTTTCAGGGCGTTTAAACCTCGTCACGAATGTCATACAGGTAACCTGCAGGTCTTTCTCTAGGGTTGCATTCACAGTAGTTTGCACCTGGACTCTCTGGTATGATCTCATGTGACTAGCTAAACCAGGGTAACTTTTGCACAAATATTGCAAGTTTGCTAGTATCCTAATAGTTCTTGGACGGATTCAATTCTCGCTTCATAACCGCTCACTTTATATATATATATATATATATATATATATATATATATATATATATATATATATATATATTCATGGAAACTGCTCTGACGAGCTTTATTTCTCTGGTGCGGATAAATTTAATTGTGCCACTAGATTGGCACCTAGGTCCGACCCGTTTGCGGTTGAAAGAGATAAATGCCACCGCCACTACTACCCTAACAGTTTTTTTTACTTACTTTTCCCGACTGTGGAACTCTATTCCACTTACTCAATTCCCTTGTAACTACAATCTTAAATTTAAATGCAATGTCAATCGCCACTTTCTATCTCCTAGAATCCCCTTCATATTTTGTCATTTATCAATCTTCCTATACTCAGTTTTCCTTTCCTCCCTGTAACCCCTGCTTGTTGCATTCTCGCCTAACTTCATGTCAAATTATATATATATATATATATATATATATATATATATATTGCGGAAAGTTTCAATGAATTATTTAAACAAGATTTGCCTGTTCATTTTCAATTTGATCTGTTCATATACTTTTGGTGTTGGTATTAAAAGAAGAGAGAAAAATTACCGTGATGATATGCATTGTTGCATCCCAGGTACTTTTGATATTAACCCAGTCTCATCCTCAGTGTTTGCTTTTTAAGACAAAAATGTAGTGTTCATTATTTCCAAAGACAAAATTTCTGTAAAGTATAAATCTATGTGTCGACTGATGACCGCTAATTTTTGTGCCATGCTGGGTATGTTTACGCTCAAGAGGAGGTAACTAACTATGATATGTGGAGAGCTCTTTTTAAAAAAGGAAGAAAATAGTAGGAGAAACTATTAATATAGACCTTGATATTTCGGTCTATCTATTTTAAACATTTTAGAACATTTTTGAAGTACAAAATTAATTATAAATACTGCACAAATATTCTAAAATGTTTACAACAGACTAAAATATCAAAGTCTACATTAATAGTTTCTCATACTACTTCCATCTTTGTAAAAAATTACTCGGATTAAAACAATATATATCAACACGGTAATTTTCCCTCTTTTAATTCCGACACCAAAAAGCTCATCTGAGAATATGAAAGTCTCTTATTGAAAATAAGCGAACAAAACTTGTCTAAATTATTCAATGAGACTTGCCTTAATAAAGCTTGCTGCCAAAATAGACACTTTGACAAATTTCATCCAATAAACAGGGGTCATTGTAAAGACTTTTATTCCGCTAGAATAAATTTTTAACGAGGCAAAACGTATTTCAAGTTAAACATCTGAAAGTTTGATTTTTACTTTAATTTTTTCCCTTTTAGAAAGTGGAATATATTACTTTTATTATATAGTAGCAGTAGAGCCCGGGGTTGCCCGGGGATGTAACAGTAAGAGATAGATCAAGTATCGACCATCATAAAGACTGAAAAATAAAATTGACAAAGATTATTGTTTAAGGTTGACCGACACGCATATCTTAATTAGTTTTTTTCTGTTTTTTGGGGGTTTTTTTTACGAATTGGTCAAACCAAAACTCAAACAAAAACATTGTTTTCAATCGTTATGAGTCTACCGATTGAATAGAATTTTTTTATTTTTTTAAATGGAATTTTTAAAGCTTTCTGAATGTAAAAATGAAGAAAAAAGTGTGCATGACAATAAAAAACACTACCAAATAAAAAGTGAATTTTGTTGAAATCGGTTGAAAAATTTTGAAAATCCGATCCCATATATAAACGCACAGACAAACAAACAAACTGGCTTTTATAATAAGTATAACTCGATATGAGTGGACCCCTTTCATTTTCGTGATAGCGATGTCTCTTAATCGTGTTTCAAATTGATTTCGTGCAAAAACAATTGTGTTTTTTCCAATTTTTGGCGCTGTCAGAACCACCACAAGGTAATTTTACGTAGTCCTGTGAAGTTTTGTTGAAATCGGTTGAAAAATGTAGGAAATCCGATCCAATATATAAACGAACAGACACACACACACACACAAACCTGGGTTTTATAATAAGTATGATAGATAAAACGAAAAGAATTAAAATTAATATAAAAAATAAATTGATCAGTCACTTAACTGGAACGAGTTATTTTTTTTTCTTCCTGAGGCTGATTCTGTTTTTGTGAAATAAAATTCTTTTTCAGATGACGCTTTTTCATCGGCGAATTATGCCAAAGTAGAATTCTTTCGACTTCTCTTCTATATTTACAGTAATTATATTTGTTTTCTTTAAGTCGATTTATATTGTTATGCAGCCAAAAAAGAAAAAAAATATATTATTTATTAGTCGCTTTAGTAAACACTGTCTCTTGTTCAACGATATCATATTTGGCAGAGAAGGTAAGAAAAATGAAAAGCTATTTAAAATAACGCAATAGGTAACCGCTTTTTTATTTGTAAAATAATGCAATTGATAAATTCGCATTCTCCATTATTTTAATGAAAGCATATGTAATAAAATGTGAAATTGTTAAATAAATCCGTATACTGAAAAACATTTCAAAAAGCTGATATTTTATTTCATCTTTACGACAAAGCGTTTGATGTATCAATTGTGGCCTGAAAGCTGAGAGGGGATTGATTAAAAGGGTCTTTTGCAGAAAGGCTATGTAAATTATCTTATTTTTATATAGTCTGTATATAATATATATATATATATATATATATATATATATATATATATATATATATATACGTTTGTGCGTGGTATATCTCCCTCTTTGGTTATTTTTGATTTTTGGAGGTTTTGATCTCCTGCTTTTAATCTCATATTTGATTTTTTCCCATTCTTACCATTAAACCTTTTAATCGGCATTATGCTTGTGAAACCATATTTTGTTTTATGAGAAAGAGCTTTGGATGAATGAAATCAACATACACAAACCGAGAGCCACGAACGTTATACACCCGACACACAAATGTGTGCGTTTGCGCGTGTACGCACATGTGTGTATTCGTGTGTTCGAATATAATCGCAACTTCCTATATAGCGAAAACAGGCACACGACGCATACATGTCAATATCCTTAAAATATATGTGCCTGTGTGTGCCTGTGTGTATGGTGTTCCATTTCTAAGTGGAAAGCTGCAAAAAGCGTCAAGTATATAATGGCAGACGATAAAATAAAGTAAACCTCTAACAGCCATATTCCAAAATGACAAAAAAAAAATTAATGAGAATGCAAAATTGCTTTATATTTCCAGTTTATCCAATCAATAATATATCGCGGTCGATTTTTCCTACACTAATGCGCATGCGTTAATCGTTGAGACATATTTTTTTCCAAACGCATATATGCTTCGTTATTTTGCATTTTATACGAATATACGAATACAAATGAACTGTCTGTATTCAGTATCACGTTCCACGTAGTTTAGATTTTCACAGGAAGCATTTTTCCTGCCACTATTACTGTGGTTATGGCTACGGCAAGATATTCTGTTGGGCAACGTCGTATTTCAGGTAACACATAACTGACATCCATTAAAATATGCCCCGTGAAACTAGAACAGTCTACCCCAATGAGTGGAATAAAGGGCTCAATTCGACATTCCAACCACCTGGAGAAGTCCAGAGCGTACAACGCCCGAAACGTTGTAATAAATATGGCGACAAAGATGATGTTGTAAATACTATATATACATACATATATATATATATATATATATATATATATATATATATATATATATATATATATATATATAAAAGAAAACCAGACGACTTTTAAGGTACCATTATAATAATTTATTTCACCAGAGCCCTTTTAAAGGACGCCGGATCATCAGATAGCACTTCCAAAAAAGAGATGAAATGAAAAATGAAATTAAAATTGATGGGTAGTGTAAGTTTTTGTAATTTAACAGAGAGTGTAAAAGGAGTAGTTAAAGAGACATGGTAGAGTATAGGGAGGGTTAATTTTATATCTCTCTGAAGTATACTTTGTATTGGGGGAGGAGGAGTGACTAGACCTTGACCTATTTAGACGTTTAACTTAACGGAAGTGATATATTGAAATGGGAGGGAGTAGGAGAAAAGAATAAAGAAAAAAAAAATATATATATATATATATATATATATATATATATATATATATATATATATATATATATATATATATTACAGGATAATTTACCACCGTATTCAATATGAACTCCACCGTCTCTAACTTTCTGTCATATAGTAACAAGGTGCTTTACAGATTTCTCCTACGATTTAATTTTCAAGTTTTCTTTGTGCTGTCATTCGTGATAAACGTCATATGAATTGAGTTTTATCTTTTCTAAATTTTCTCTTTAGCTCGACGTTGAAATGATGATCCTTTTTCCTGTTGTGATCTATAGATACAGTTTTTCCCTCTACTGTTTCGTATTTCATAGACTTATTCACCGTTTTCTTGATGGTTCTTGAATGGACTTTGAAAATGGAAGCCAGAGTATGAATGTTGGTACCATTGCTGAAAGCCTAATTGATCACTGTCCTTTCATCAGTGTTCATTGTACAAGAGTGTGGATCAGACACCAAACAATTTTAACCTTCTTTTCTTTTAGCTGAATAACTCAAAGGGTCTTTAAGCGATTCTTACAAAAACTGCTGTCACGATGGCCAAACGGCTAAAGGAAAGAAGAAAACTGAATTAGTTTAGTGTTGTTTTACATATTAAACACTTTGTGTGATTGATAATCATGCAATTTCACGATTTGGACTATTCTGCGTTTACACTTGGAGTATATATATATATATAAATCATAAAGAATACATATATATATATATATATATATATATATATATATATATATATATATATATATATATATATATATATATATATATATATATATGTGTGTGTGTGTGTGTGTGTGTGTGTGTGTGTGTGTGTGTGTGTGTGTGTGTGTTTTGAGTTTGTGTGTTTGGGTGTTTGTGTATTCTTTTATCATTTTTAAAATAGACAAAATAATTTTTTGGGATAACGATTTTGGTACTCACAAAGGTCAATTAAATGCCCTGAAACTCAGTTGCATCTTTTTTCGTGAGCAAATTGTTTTCGTCTCTATGAGAAAATTATAATAAATAATTATTGCTCTACTATCGGTATTGAGCCCTCTTTTGAATTAATGCTGTGAACGTTAGAATTGATATATTATTTTCGTTCTCGTTCCATTTATATATATATATATATATATATATATATATATATATATATATATATATATTAAATTATAGCGTAAATGTGTTATAGAATCACTACTGTAGTGATTCTAAAGCATATTACGTTATAATTTTTAAATAAATAACTATATCTGCTCTACTCTGTATTGAGCACTCTTTTTAAGAATAGTAATTGTCGGTTATTGCAATTTATTCCATATACACCAATCCTATACTTGTGTGTATATATATATATATATATATATATATATATATATATATATATATATATATGTGTGTGTGTGTGTGTGTGTGTGAACAGGAACGGGGAAAATAATCGTTACACTGATACACAAATAACCCCTCCATTTCGCATTCTTCACAAGGTTTTCAATAGAAATACAGCAAAATTCAGGTACAGTTGCAACGAGAACATGATACAAGTAAGAAAAAAATGATTTAGAGAAGGAGGGTGAATGAGTGAATTGCCTCGTTTGACTCATTCATTTTATCTATGTTGCAGTTTGAAAAAAGATCTTATCCAATTTCTGATTGAAAAGAATCAAAAGAGATCTTTATGCTTTGATTTAAATCGTGATGTATTGTTAACGTACATTTATTGACTACCGCTGATTTTACAATTAAGTAATTGCAATTGTGTTAGTTTATGAGGAATTTTCTGAAAATCAAAACCATTTTACGTGTATCGTACTCTTTGGCAATATTTTCTTTAAAAAATAAATTACCTCATTAAAAAAATAGCCAATATCCGGATTATATTCAATGATAAATTTATAAACTTTTTCCCCACAAACGCAGCATTGCTTTCACTATTCTATCGTTATTTTCATGACAAATGTTAAGAGGATTTACTAGTCTTACTTTACGCCAGTTAAGACCTTTTTGTGTAGCAAATGTCAC
>CAHIKZ030004270.1:240000-272500 GCA_903632075.3 Acanthosepion pharaonis
AGATAGATAGATAGATAGATAGATAGATAGGCAGTGAGACAGGGAGAAAGACGAGAAAGAGAAAGTACAAGTGGGTATATTAGTCAACATTTAACCATTGTTATTTATGTAACAGGTTCCGTAAATGAATTAAGTCTTTTAAACATGTGACCCATGATGATCAACGTGAATAAAGCAACATTCTGCGCTGTTCATGGCGGACTTTTGGCAGGTTAATTCAATATGGATATAGAATGGCATCCATCATCGATAGATAGATATATTTAAAGAAAAAAACTTATCGCTCGTATACACAAAAACCAAAACGTGTGTGCATATATATATATATATATATATATATATATATATATATATATATATATATATATATATATATATATATATATATCAAGTCATCAAGTACAGTTATATTATCATAAATGCATTGGACAAAAAAAGTAAGTTTACGCATGCGCACAAAAGTTTATAATAATGTGATAGAATCAGACGTTCACACTTCAGTGTGTCTGAAGCATTTTATTACGATGACAATGCCGCAAATGAAAACGGCGAGAAATGTCATTCAGTCACGTCTCTGAACTCTTTAGTCTCGTGAGTTACAAAATGCCATCAAGTGGAAGAAATAACAAAAATGGCGTCTGCTTTGCATTGAATCAGTCAGCCCCCCATTCGTCTGTGTCTGGTCAGTGATATCGATAATCGATAACTATCGATAACCTGAATTGCTGAAGGCAGTCGCATGAATTATTCTCGATATATATATATATATATATATATATATATATATATATATATATATATATATATATATATATATATATATATATATATATATATATATATATATATATATATATATATATATATATATATATATATATATATATATATATATATATATATATATATATATATATATATATATATATATATATATATATACACACTTAGGTCGGTAAAATATTTGGTATACACACTTGGCACAAAGATATTGAATTATGAATTGTAAAATATAGACACACATTTATATGATTTTAGACATTATCTGTTTTTACGTTAATATTATTTTTCCGGGAATACATTTTCTACATATCTCGTGTATATTTCTATAAAAAATAACTTTCGAAAACTTTGTGGCTAAACAAAGGATATAAAAAATGTGATTGCGGATAAAATTGCGATAGTGTCAGCGAGCAAGCATCGTCTTCATGTCTAGTTATTATAACAATATAGAGCAAAGCGCAAACAGCACGCGTTAAATGCATGACTACGTTATGGCGCTTATATCTACAAGCTTATCTAAACGAATAAAGAACCTGATATTATTTTTCTACATTATGATAAGACTTTATGAATAAATTTACAAATAAGGGTTTGAGGCATGACATTTTATTGTGAGACATTGCATTTTCTAGGGTATTTTATAGATTATAATTTACAGTGTACTTGTAAAGGCGGTTGAGAGCGAATGATGGGCGCGTATATAAACAATCTGCAATGCAGAGCTGGAAATCCGGGAGACGATTTCTTGTTACGACTGCAGACATCTCTTGGGAAAGCAATTGTTCTATATGCTCTTCTCACCAATTAAGGTTTAAAATCTAATGGCACACTAGTTTCATTCGTCTTGGGTGTCATGCAGCTCTCTTTCGAGAGGGAGAAAATATGACTTCAAAAAATGGAATACATAATAGAGAACATCATGCTAATTCGGTGTTAAAACAGGAAACATGATATTCAACATGCTGAGTAGGATACTATTTTACGATTAGTAATTTTGAAATTGGTTTAGATTCATAAGCACAGACACAATCATGTGTCCATAGTTATATATGGACACATGATTGTGTCTGTGCAACATGGATTCTCAATCATGTGTCCATATATATATATGGACACATGATTGTGTCTGTGCAACATGGAGTCACAAACCAATTTCAAAATTACTAATCGTAAAATAATATCCCCCTCAGCATGTTGAATATCATGAATCTCCAAAGAGACGAAAGAGTATAAATGTAAATATATATATATATATATATATATATATAAAAGAAATATGTTGTAGTGGTTCCAACGAGAGAAAAGTATGTATATTAAAAAGAAGAGAGGTGCCGCAAACGTTTTTGGTTGTAATATGGATTTATTTAGAAAAAATATTATGCTTTGTTTTACATAATTTTACGACACGTGTTTCTGGTCTCGCGACCGTCTTCAGGTAAAAGTGGAGATTTCTACATATTATTAAAAATAATTAATTTTTCTTCATGTTCAATGAGAAATATTCTCGATGTGAGACATTCTCTGTTTGTGTGTTGGTAATCCGAATTTTCTTTCTAGAATCGTGTCGTAAAATTATGTAAAACAAAGCATAATATTTTTTCTAAATAAATCCATATTACAACCAAAAACGTTTGCGGCACCTCTCTTCTTTTTAATATATATATATAATATAAGTATTTTCTTTTCTGGGCATAATGCTTGTAAAAATACTCCAAATTTTCTATATATCCGCGCGTTTTCAGTAATTCTATTAGTCATTATCAACGAATAGTTGAAAATATCCGGATCAATATATTTATATCACTTTTTTTGACAGTTTTTACAAATTTCCCATTGGTACTTGCACGTAAGCAAATTTTAACGAACCCAAACGGAATTCAAACTCTACTCTTCGAACCACTTTCCACTACTCTACTCTTCCTCTAATGATAAATATACCTAATCGCTATGGTATTTATTAATTTATTCGCTGAACGATTACAGATGACATTTTCTTGAATGATATCTTATTGAGCTGAAAAAAATAGCATCGTAATTGCAGTGAGAAAATTAGCTGGTTAGTTGGCGTTGATATTCAGACAAATAATTTGTTACATCAGATAATAAATGAAAGGGTATTATACCAGAATATTTACTGGCATCAAATTTCGCACCAGACCGACAACGGAAGTCTGTTGCAATGTTAGTTCTACAATGTCAATAAGTTGTGTAGCAGCATGATCTTCCAAGTCTCGAAGAGAAACGGCTAATGAACGAAGAATAAATATCTACTAGTAATACCCGTGAAAATTTCACGCTAATGTGAATCTTCTGATTATTCCTAATTGAATACGAAAGACCTTTGCCAGTTCGACGATTTTACGATATCCGTAGAAATTCACTTATAGCATCGTTAAATATTACTGATTTCATCTTTAAATATGTTGTGATGATATAACCCAACTTCCCCATTCACGATAATGGACGGACTGGTTGCCGATTAAGTACGACCACAGCGGACAGTCACAAAGTCTTCGTTTGTTAACACCTATTGAGGTTAGCATACTCCCGACTCTGTCTCTGTATTTGACACACCTACATCCGATTATAAACATATTATTGAAAACCAACACTCGGGTTACTTTGTTTATTATATCTTGCACGAGTTATAACAAAATATTTTACAATAACAATAACAAGAACGCATCTTACTCAGTATTTAAAGAAGTAAGATGTTACAAAGACAAAGATTAAAACGACACGGTTTTCCATTCCACTGAAGCAGACGTTAATCACATCTTTGTTTCTTTCTTTGTCGCACTGAAATCAAACTTCACCTGACATATATATTTTGCTCGAGATTAGAATGGAATCGCTTATTATTTATCTGAAATATTAGCAACATTAAATTAATAAATTAAGATATGACAAGCAGAATGATAATAAGATAACGTCACTCTGGTATCTCGAATTCATTCACATTCTTATCGACATAAGTTGGCTTCACACTGTCGTTTATACAAATATATTCATCGTGATTGTTCCGATGAGCTTTCTTTGTCAGTGGCCCGACTACATGAATTGAAGCGAGCTATTAGATTGGCAAATATATCACACCGATTTAATTTTTAACCGTCTGATCTGTTCTAATAGTTTCTTCTCTCGCTTCCCGATTTTTTGTTTCGCTGCCACCTACAATCTTCAAAATTTAAATGCAAATTCAATCACCATTTTCTGTTTCCTAGATTGCAGTTCCTTGATAGTTCTTGTCTTTCACTTCTCCTAATTAAAGTTTTCCCATTCTCTTTCACTCAACGTAACACCCTGCGCCCTAGTGGAATTATTATCTTGCTTGTAGTGAAATGATTAAAATTATGTCAAATTACTATCAAAAGCATTCAGTCGTAGGTTTTTTTTATGCTATAAAATGAATGAAATAATTGATGTTCTGTCAATTTTTAGGAATTTGATGAATCTGCACGTCAGTCCCGCTGAAGCTGCTCATGGTATTAGAATATTGAAAGGAAATTTTACTGTTCCTTCCAGAAAGGTATAAACATTTAAAAGAAAGTTGCTATTCCTTTAATCGATTACTAGAAGTGGACAAATCCCGAGTAGCTTAATTCTTCTGCAAAAGAACAGTATAAGTAATTAAATGTCTGCATTTCAACTCGTAATTTTTTTTCATAAAATACGCAACTTAAATCTTTGCTTATGGCTTTTATTCTTTAGGTTAATATACAGAAAATAATGGGATTTCATTAAGAATTAATAGAATTTTGGAGTACAGTAAAAAATATCGTATTTCGTTTCTTTTAATTTTATCATTTGCTTTTATCGTTTCTTATATTTGTTGCATAAGAAACAATAATGTCCGTAGTAGAACAATTTAAGTTTTAGACAAATTTGTGTACAATTACACATAAAGCAGTTGCTTATGAAAAGTGTGTAGATAATTTAAGTTCTTTGGACTTTGTCTACGTTAATAAATTTTAAGAATCCCAGCATTAGTATTCATATTGAAGTTCATTCCAGAACATATACCGTATATATGCTTAAATCTTTTCATTCCTAATCAAATGACAAGTTATTCTGCTTGTAAAATATGTTCAGGTCGTAAGAGTAAAATAAAAAAAATAAACTAAAATAGAAAGAAAGAATAAGAAAAAATATCAATTCAGAATCGTCATAAATATTCGCCTATCACATTGAAACTGCTGCTGGTTTGATAAAACAACAGCCGACTTGTTTGTGTCGGGGTTGTTATAAAAATCTAAAATCGGATTGACGAAATACAAATTTCGCTTGTTTCTCAGACAGTCTTGATAAACACAAGTGGCATCTGTAATTGCTTTGAATTATCTTTTCTTTTTTTATTATTTATTTTATTATTATTATGGCTTATTTTCAGTGGTTTTTTTTTCACCTTTTATCGTTTTTATTTTTTTCGTAATTTTCTTTACCTCGTAGAAGTAGAGATAAATCGATGTCAAGTAAAAATGAAGCAAATTGATGTATTACTCGTGGAAATAGATTGCATTTTAGGTTCTTATGTTGTCCTATCGTATATTCTTTTTGGTCAGTGTTAAATATCGCTTTCTTATCATTTAGCACATTGAGGATTTCGATTTCACTTGTCTTATTTCATATGCCTTATCCATCTGAGAATGATTGATGAGATGGCAGATGGATGAAATAACTAAATCTCTATTGATTCAATACGATTTCTTTGTATGTATAGCGGTATAAGGCTCTTTTGTTTTCCTTGAAATGTTATCTCCTGTACACACGTTCGCACCCCCACACACATGCACGCAAACATATATACGCTGGCACACGCACACACACCTATATGAAACTATATATATATATATATATATATATATATATATATATATATATATATATATATAATATAAAAAATTCCCTAATATATATTGAGAAAAGTCAAATATATCTAATATCTTATGAACTATAAATAACCCTTCATCAGTTTAAATATATAGAAAATCATTTACACATCTTTAATAAAAATGTATACATGTCACTGCATATATACCCCAAATAAAAAAGGTGTGGTAATTTTTCTCTTGTTCAGTCACTACTGCGATGTCATAAGTATTAATATGCCTATTTACGGTTTTCAAATATAGAGTAGTTGGAATCTTGACCAAATTTATAATGTTCTTCTTCTTCTTCTCCTTCTTCTTTTTCTACTTCTTCTTCTTTTTCTTCTTCTTCTTCTTCTTCTTCTTCTTCTTCTTCTTCTTCTTCTTCTTCTTCTTCTTATTATTATTATTATTATTATTATTATTATTATTATCACTTTCTTTGATTTCTGGCGTTTACATTTCTTTCCGGGTCCCGCCCAGGGACCTAAGATTAGAAATGGCATCATGACACTTTCCACTGACAAAAAAAGGAAAAAATTTACATAGATAAAACCCTTCGTAAAGTGTGGGCTGTACTTGACAGAATTGTATCTCCTTGAGGCATGGACTTCCAGGAATCCGTTCAATTAGTCTACTGCAATCTTTTCCAACCTCGGGCTCGGGCTCCAAGTACAACAGGGATTGTTGATGTTCCCATATGCCACATTTTCGAGATTTCTATTATTATTATTATTATTATTATTATTATTATTATTATATTTCGATTTCCGCTGCGATCACACAACCTACCAAGTCTTCGGCAAAACATAAGGCATGTAGTGATGTGTTCAGATGACTACATTTCATGATTTTTTCTCCAACTACCATAACATCATTAACGTTACAGGAACAAAGTTCTTCTTAGTGTGTGCGTTGTAGTTATCAAGACAATTTTTTATATTTCTTTTAAGTTGGGATTTTCACGATTTGTTTCATGCCATTTTTTATCATTTCAAACGCACCTACTATAACTTCTACTAGACTTGTTTTTAATTTCATCATTTGTTCTATTTCGATTTCCAGATCTTTATATTAAATTTTGTCATATACATAGATGCTATGTTACAATACGCTGGGCAAGTCATATCCATTAATCAGTAAGATTTTTTTTTTTCATTTTTGTTTTTGACAATAATAATCATTATTGCTGTAATCATCCTGTTTGTAAAGATGACGTAATCGCATAGAATTTTGATGTCTTCGATTTCAGTAACCGGTGTTGGAGGATATTCGTGCCTGAATTTATTAACATCTTTTACAAAGTGTTTGCACATTGACCAGTATAAGCATTGCCCCACTCTATATATCGAGATACTTTGTTGGATGAAGTTGATGACGGTGGATTATACCTTGTATATATTTAAAGACATTAAGATCAAAGAATCGGGTACACACGGTAATCTATCCAGATATTACTGAGATGTTTCGTTATATTGTAGCAGTTTTCCAAGATCATCTTATTAATTAGTAATTGGTCTTTATATCAGTAAGAGAAACGTTTGCATTCTTTTTCGTTCAAGAGGTAGGATGTCATTTTTTTCTAAGTCGGAATATGTCTGTTTTGACAGAATTGATATTAACAGTCTGTAATTAATGGGAACTCATGTAATTGGTTCGTAGTTTTGTGGACATTTGCGTCATCAATTATTAGTTAGGAGGAAAATAATTATTTTGGTTAACCATGGCGTAGTTTTAGTAGGAACATTGTCCATTTTTTGTAATTCGTTGGCAAATTTTTCATGCGCTGTATTTAGATAATAGAGCCAAAATTTAGGAATTTTATCTGTTTCTGAAGATTTCCATTTGTGTGCTTTTTGAACATTCAATATCCTCTTCTGTGATTACCGCCTGTGCTTGCTCTAGTCTATCTTTCATCCGTTCTATTTCTTACATAATCCACTCCGTTTTTTTTTCTTTTTTTTGTTATGTTCTTTAAGGCAAGCCCATATATTTTTTTCCGAAAACTGTCTAACCACTTTCATTTTAGCGGGGGCGGGGAGGGGATGATACCTCAAGTTTTTGTTTGTTTATTTCTCTAAAATTTCTTCGCATCGGTTTTGAAAGATTTTCTTCTGTCTGTAGAATCTTGATCTTTTTTCGTAGCGTCTGATTCTTTGAGGCTTCAGTTGTATTGCTTGCTCTATTTTTTCTTCAGCTGATATGACATCATTTCCATTCCTAATTTTTTTTTTATTTTCTTATCGCGAGAAAAAATGGAAAAATTTGAAATCAACCAGTACGATTCTTACGCATGCGTATACATACACATACTTACACCCCCTATACACACAAATATATATATATATATATATATATATATATATATATATATATATATATATATATATATATATATATATATATATTTACACACATACACAGACATAAACACATGTACGTCTACGTACATCGTAAAAAGATACACTATGCATAAATACAAAAATGCAATTTATTTATGGAAAATTCCGCCGGAAGCGTGGTAACAATTAAAGAAATCAGGATTAAAAAAACTAATTAAAATGAAAAGAAAAAAAAATCAAAGTTCATATGAAGTTAAACAAACCTAAAATATTTTGTCTTAAATAAAAATATTACATAATCAAACGCAAACATCTGCCAGTGGCAAAAATGTTCGACTTGTCCATACCAATAAATGTGATAATAATCAAACCCTATAGGGTAGATCACCTACCCACTCCGGTACAACGAGTTTGTGGCAGGGCCTATAATAATAATGATAATAATAATAATAATAATAATAATGTTGTTGTTGTTGTTATTTCCTTCGGTTTCTGTTGTATACAGAGACCTAAGGTCAGTAATGGATTCATGGATTTTCCACTGATCATTTGTTATTAAAAACAAACAAAAAAATCTAAGTACACTCATATTTAAAAAAAAAGTAAACTACTTCGTAACGTGTGAGCTGTACTTGCGACTATAATTTTTGGCATTGACTAAAGGCATGGCCTAACAAGAATCCTTTCAATAAACCTTTCGGAATCATTTCCAGTCAATCGAAAGACTCCACCTACAAGCGGAATTATTGATGTTCTTATGGGCCCGATGTTTTAGATTCCTTCTCCAAGATTATTATATTTTGATATTTTTTTTAAAGATGTTGAAAGACATATTACAATATGCAAGGATTGACATGTCAAGAAAGCACATTCTATTTTCTGGTCTTTGAACATGCTGTCTGGGTGATTAGCTTTGATGATTCTGCTGTGTGTATTGTAAAGTCTCATATCATTGTTACAGGTCCAATCTGTGTAACCGGGTCTGACTGATGTTGATACCAGATTCTTGCAGTTTCCATCCCTTAAATGTGGTATATTTCCAGTGCAGATATTGGCCCAATCTAACATGGAACATTTTATATTCACTCGATGCTAACTCTGTGCAAAGCTGATGCAAGATTCTTTTTCTTCTTTCTTCTTCTTCTTCTTCTTCTTCTTATTATTATTATTTCCCTTGATTTCTGATGTGTACTCATTTCTTTCCGGGTCCCGACAAGGGACCTAAGGTTAGAGATGGAATCATGACATTTTACACTGAAATTTTTTTTTTTTTTTTACATAGACAAAGCCCTTCGTATGGTGTGGGCTGTATTCGTGAGAACAATTTCTTGTATTTCTTTAAGGTATGGGCTTCCAGGAATCCCTTCACTTAGTCTACTGGAATCTTTTCCAACCAATCCGAGGGTTCCAACTACAACGGGGATTGTTGATGTTCCCATGTGCCACATTTTTGAGATTTTGATTTCAAGATCCTTTTAAGTTGATAGCTTTTTGAAGATCTTGAAATATACATTACAGTCTGCAGGGACTGCCATATCAATAAGAAGACAATTTTTTGTGTGCAATCTCTAATAACAATGCCTGGGCGCTAGCTTTGATTGTTCTGTCAGTGTGTATTGTGTAGTTCCACAAAATCGTAACATGTCCTATCTTCGTAACCGGTTCTGAATTGTGTTCATACGACTTTATTTCAGTTTCCTTCCAGGAGAAGTTACAGATTTTCCAGTGCAGATATTGGCTAACTTTGTCATGCGGGTTTTTATATTCAGTGGGTGCCAATACTGTGCAACCTGATACAAGATGATCGATTGTTTCTGGGTAATTATCACAGAACCTGCATTTTGGTCTAACACTATATTTTAATATTTGTGCTTGATAATTTCTAGTTAACAAGCACTGATCCTGTGCAGCAAGGATAAAACCTTCCGTTTCAGCTTTTTACCCAACATTACGTAGCCACTGATGGTTACGGGGCTTGTCTCCATCACCTTGTTTGGTACTGGCAGAGTATTGGCAATAAAGCGGGATTTTTTTTGCCATTGTTTCTGTATCTGGTCGGTTGCATTTGTTTTTGCTTTCTTTTTATGTATTTTGCAGCTTCAATCGGTGTATTGTGCTTTACTTGTATTTCTGCATCCATTTGAAACTCCATTATGAACTTGTTGGCTTCTTTTATTTCGGAATAAAGGCGCTTACTACTTTCATGTTCTTTGACACATATCACCATCCAGTCTTCTGTGGTTTTCAGGTATCCTTGAAGGCCAATAATTTTAATTTTGTAAGACAGTTCTAGTTGAATTAATCCTCTGCCTCCTTTGGCGCTGGGCACATACAGACGATCAACATCAGCTTTCGGATGATGCATGCGGTAGCAATTGAGAAGCTTTCTCGTGTTGGCGTCTATTCGCCTAATGTCAGATGTGGTTCAATTATGGATATTAATGCTGTATTGCACCACAGGGAGAGCCACTGTGTTTATGGCTAATATTCTTTTTTTTTTTTATTTTTTTTTAGTTCAGCTCGGTATTTAGTACCAGATGCAAACGCCTGTATTACTTCTTACTTACCTTCATCTTAGTTTGGGTATGTTGTATACCATGTACTTCGTTAATTCCTAGGTAGTTATAGGCTTCATCTTGTTCCAGTTCCCTAATCTTTGTGACAAAGTCTAAATCTATTGAGTGCGTTTCTGTAATTCTGCCTTTCTTGAATGTTACTTTTGCACATTTATCTAATCCGATGCCCATACCTATGTGGTCATTGAAACAATTTAAAATATTGAGGAGGCCCTTTAGCTCATTGTCGTTTTTGCCAAAATGTTTAAGATCCTCTATGTAGAATAGGTGATTATTAGATCAATTATGTAGAATAGGTGATTATTAGATCAATTATGTAGAGTAGGTGATTGTGAGATCATCTATATAGAGTAGGTGATTATTATTATTATTATTATTATTATTATTATTATTTCTCTTATTATTATTATTATTTATTTTATTAGTAGTAGTATTATTTCTTTTATTATTATTATTATTATTATTATTATTATTATTATTATCATTTTCTTCGATTTCTGGCGTTTACACATTTCTTTCCGGGTCCCGCCTAGGGACCTAAGGTTAGAAATGGCGTCATGACACTTTCCACTGACAAAAAAAAAAATTAAATTACATAGATAATGCCCTTCGTAAGGTGTAGGCTGTACTTGTCAGAACAATTTTTGTATCTCCTTGAGGCATGGACTTCCAGGAATCTTCTCCAATTAGTCACCTGCAATCTTTTCCAACCAGTCCTAGGGCTCCAACTACAACAGGGATTGTTGATGTTCCCATATGCCACATTTTCGAGATTTCTATTTCAAGGTCCCTTTGTTTTTTTTATTATTTTATTATTATTATTTATTATTATTATTTATTTATTTATTTATTAATAATAATAATAGTAATAATAATAATAATAATAATAATAATAATAATAATAATCCGTTAGGTGAATTTTCCCGCCTCACAGAGCAGAGACTTTGTTTTATATCTATATCGGCTATGGAGGTTTACAGCTTATCAAAGAATTCCATTCTACAAAGGTTAGTTGTCCGGATAACATCCGCTTTTTTTAAGAAACTTCGCTCAGAAGTGTTCCCAATCTTGGCGAAGCTGTTTAAACTCTGTCTTAACAATTAATCTTTCCAACGCCGACAGAAGGTGACTGGTGTTAGTCCTGTGTATAAGGATGCAAGCGAGTTCTCATCCCTAACAAAATAACGTCTCTTTTGTTCTGTTAGCATACTCGTTGAAGATATTATAAAAACAAAAGTTATAGAATATCTCAACAACATAAACGAAAAATACTGAGCGAGAAATAGTTTGGTTGGTAGCCTTCTATAACCAGTGCAGATGTACTGTTATCACTTAGAGAATCATTGAAAAGACTGATATTTAGAATATATCGTGGGCGATTGCCCTATATATCTCGAAAATCTTTGGCAAGGTGTGATATTGTGGATTGCTACAAAAACTGTCCAACTATGAATCTCTTTGAGAATCCTTTAAGATATCAGGTTTTCTTTTTCTATCATGTGAGTCTTTGGTAGTCGTTTGAGGGACATGAGTTACTTCCCTGCGTTCACCAAGTCTAGAACATTTGTCTTATCTACTCTTCTTAAATTTAACGTTCTGCCCAAGTACACCCTATATATGTAGATTATACAACAGCGTATGGGGGCAACTCGAAATATCTTGATGACAGGATTCGGACAACTGATCTCTCCTCTGACCTATCCATAGACCTAAATGGTGAAAAGACCTGTTAGAGTTATTCAATACAACAATAAAGTGTCATCTCCACCGAGCAGACACTAAACTTGCACCGATCCTTATGAATGGTCTTAACTTCAAAGAGGCGCTTTGCCTTGAAAGCTTGCCCACAGTCCTGTATCTCACTCTCGACCTAAGATAGAACGCGTATATTCGTTCCCTTGTATTACGCCAGAAATACCGCACTCTTGCCGCCATGTTCTATCTTTGCAAATCTCGGATCAAACAAAGAATGAAGTATTGCTGACATATCTGGTCTGGTGCTGCGCAGTCTTTACAGTCCGAATGCGACAGAGTTAAAAAGTGATTACGTGGTCTTGTAGGTGATGAAATATACTCACCGTGTAATCCTTATTGCAAATGTTTGGATGAGTTAAATTGTTTAGTTCCACCTGCACAGATGTTCACAATTAGGAACAGTCATGCCATGACAACAGTAGCACACCATCCACATTCCCTTCGTGTTCCTTTGATAAGAAGCAAGTTTCATTCAGAGTGCTTCATCCCCAGAAGTGTAAATTTGTGGAAAAAATACTTATATTTTCCTGACAACTACCATCGCATTAGGTCAATCGTTATCTATCTAATGTGTCCTCATAATATTCACTTCGTATTCGCTCTTTCGGCATAGTCTATAACAATCACTATTAGTTTCACTCTAACTTGAGGGGCCCATTAATTTTGGGTGAACAAATTTAAAAAAAAGGATCGGCGTTCAAATATCCGTCATGGCATCCAGTCTAATATGCGTACAAACAAAACATGCATAACAGACAAATGTGCAAGATATGTTAAGACCAGTTGGTTACTCAAGACGTTGCAGGTGGATCACAGTCAGATATAAATTAAGGACAGGTAGCAAAGTATTTTCGGACTATTCCGTACTGAGTATATTCCCAATTACCTATATGTAACTCCCAATTTGGTTTGTGTAACATGTCCTTCAATATTAAAAAAAAACAAAAAAAACTTCTCAACACCGTGCCACGACGCTCCGGAACTACACCTTACTCTTGCTGAATGGAGAGGCACGGGTAATCAGCCGCTTGACATTTGCGTAAGTGATGATGCTCATCGTAGTTTAAACATTTCTTTGTTTCGAACGAAATTTTCCAATCTGTTAAAACGTGCTTAATTTCTTGAATAAACCTTTCGTTTTTTCCTGTGTCCAAACAAGTGGTTCTCAAACATTCAGACCACAGTTTTGCGAAGAAAATTCTCTCGCACCTCACCAAATTTTATGTAATAAAATTTACATTTAAAAAGTAATAACAACGTTAAGTATAATATATAACAGAAATAACTTTGTATAAACATGATTAACGGACACAAATTTAATAAAAGGTATGAACTTGTTTTTGAAGTGTTAAAGGGAGATAAACACGGATTCAAAGTAAGAACATTATCATTGATAACCTTCTACTATAGTCACTAGTTACTATATTCTTAATACTTGATGAGATCGTCCATGAATCATTTTTAACTATTCATACTGGAACTCATGCATGTAATTGCAAGTAATCCATAATAATATTTAAAATTTTAAAAATCATATTTATTTTTGGCATATGAAGTTTTTAAACCTATTTCTAAATCTTTCAATGTTTATCAATCATTCCGGTTCACTTGCTATCCTCTTTCACTGCACTTATGAGGCGTGCCGTACCGTTCAGCAATCTCTGGTGCAAACAAATCAATCTTAAATATGAGGATACTTTAGACAGGCGCTATAAAAATGAGCGCTAAAGACAGGCGCTGTAAAATGAGCTTCATCCAAAAACAAATAACATATCACTTGAGCACTTATAACAGGATCAGGAGAAAATGTATAAAATATGAAAGAAGAAAATTCGTTTAAAGCCATGAATACTTTTACATTGCAATTATCTTTTTTGACATAATAACGTTTTAGTGATGCAAGTCGTACTAACCAACCAATAGAAGGTGTATTCATAGCTTTCCCAGGTGAGAGGTGTATTCATACCTTTCCTAAGAGAAGAGAGAGGTGTATTCATACATTTGCGAAGAGAGGGATGTGTTCATACCTTTCCCAAGAGAGAGGTGTATTCATACTTTTCCCAAGAGAGAGGTATATTCATACTTTTCCCAAGAGAAAGGTGTATTCATACCTTTCCCAACACAGAGATATATTCATACCTTTCCAAAGAGAAAGGTGTATTCATACTTTTCCCAAGAGAGGGATGTATTCATACCTTTCCAAAGAGATAGGTGTATTCATACTTTTCCCAACAGAGAGATGTATTCATACCTTTCCAAAGAGAGATGTGTATTAATACCTATCCCAAGAGAAAGGTGTATTCATACTTTTCCCAAGAGAGGGATGTGTTCATACCTTTCCAAAGAGAGAGGTGTATTCATACTTTTCCCAACACAGAGATATATTCATACCTTTCCAAAGAGAAAGGTGTATTCATACTTTTCCCATGAGAAAGGTGTATTCATACCTTTCCAAAGAGATAGGTGTATTCATACTTTTCCCAAGAGACAGGTGTATTCATACTTTTCCCATGAGAAAGGTGTATTCATACTTTTCCCAAGAGAGTGATGTATCCATACCTTTTCCAAGAGAGAGGTGTATTCATACATTTGTAAAGAGAGAGGTATATTCATACCTTTCCCAAGAGAGATGTGTATTAATACCTATCCCAAGAGAAAGGTGTATTCATACTTTTCCCAAGTGAGAGGTGTATTTATACCTTTCCAAAGAGATAGGTGTATTCATACTTTTCCCAAGAGAAAGGTGTATTCATACTTTTCCCAAGAGAGGGATGTATACATACCTTTCCAAAGAGAGAGATGTATTCATACCTTTCCAAAGAGATAGGTGTATTCATATCTTTCCCAAGCGTATTTGCGCATAAGTGTACATAACGAACTTATCTGGAATTGGAATTCAGTTCTATGATTAAGAATTGCTAGCCATCATCCATTAGACCACATGCACACTCAGGCTTACAGTACATGGCATTTCCAAGCGGTCACTCATCTAGTTACTGACCAGCCTCGACGTTGCTTAACTTCGGTAATTTTAAGAGAACCGTTGTTTCAAAATAGTGTCGCCATAAGACGAAACAGAAAGAGAAACATATGATTTAATCAAAAAGTTAAGCTACCACACTAAAGAATACAAAAAGTATGGAAGGACGCACCTATCAATATTAGAAAAAAATAATAACATTCAGTTTATTTCAGGAATCTAGTTTCTGAAAACATTGTTGAGAAAAGAAAAAGGAGAGTTTATGTATTTCAACCATCAGTAACAAGAACTCTCCGGTCAATGGATGATTCCATTTTCTGTATGGAAAGGGATAACTTTATAATTATCATTAACATATGCGCTTTTAGATTTCTAAGTCACTCTTTCAGTCGTCGTTTATTGTATCACACACTAAAATATGGTACGAGCTTCGCGTGGACGTCCCCAAAGCAAAACTAACACTTCGGGCTTAGTAAACATAAGACTACGTTGAATTGAATATCCTCAAAACACCTGCCGTTTCTAGTTACCGTCAAAGACAATAAGAACTCTTTTCTGTTCAGTCTCAATCATTCCTGATTCGTTTTTCATGTATTTTAATATTGACATAATATTATCTATCTATCTATCTATCTATCTATCTATCTATCTATCTATCTATTTGCTACATCCGTTCAGTCAATAACAGCACTTATTTACGTTGGAATTGTTACTTTCTACTTTTACACATGCATTTTCCATTCACATTTATTGGTTTAGACAGTCTATTTGTTTTTGATTAAACGAACAAAAACGAATAAAAAAACAAGCCAGGAAATCGAATAAATATTCCTGTAAATTACGGCAAAGCTTCTCTGAAAATATATGGATAATTATTTTTTTTTCATTGTTTCCTCTGTTATGGATTGTGAAATATTTATTCGTTTCTTTTGCATTACATAGAATTACAAATTCGTGATAAATTTGGTCCAATTCCATTGCCATTTTGTTTACGTTTTTTGCTCACGTAATGTTCGAAAACTCTTGCTAGTTTTTTGAGAAATATTTAATTCTGACATAAAATATTGGCGGAATAATATAAAAAACAGGAATTAACAACGTCAAAACACACAAAAAAATATTTAATAAATTTAAACTGCACGGAAATTAGGATTTATTTAATATGGACATTAATTTTAAGCACAATTAACGTTCACACATCGGAAGACATATTTATTATGAAGAATGCGGCTTTGTTAATGTGAAATAAGTGAATTTTCACATATATACATACATACATATATATATATATATATATATATATATATTAAGGGATATATTTTCATTAAAGCATGTTTCATTGAATCATAGAGATATATAATGTAAATTTATTCTATAATAATACTTTCTATTTATCTAATAATCGTCTTGATGCTAAATTGAAATTCATCAAGACGGCCTGTATTTTTTGTTACCGCAAGTACTTTCGATATTATCTACTTGGTGACAGCCCCAATATACTACACCATTAAAATAATAAACAAAAACATCAAATTCTCGAGGCACTCGATATCAAAACCTACCAACACCAGCGCTGGACAAAATTTATTACGAGTATAGTAGCAATGTATTAGAATGCATTTGAGTTCACCAACATTTATCCCAATGTTGGATTTTACCATCTCTCGTCACCTCCAGCATTGGAAACGCTTGTTTACATAACAACGTAACAACAACTCTTAATTTTAAAATAATTATAACAGCGCGGGTCCACGAGTGTTCACAAAAATCATCATCTCAACGATTACAAAGGATGATCTCGGAGGAGATCGAAAGTACTTGGGTTAACAAAAAATACGGAATCATTTTTTTGATGAATTCCAAATTAACATCAAGAAGATAATTAGATCATTGAAAGGATCATTATTTAAAAAAGCATACTGTATCAATATTATTTTATATATATATATATATATATATATATATATATATATATATATATATATATATATATATATATAAAGGCTTAAACACTAATATTCCATGGAATATTGGTGTTTAAGTTTTTATTATACCCTTCTCTCTCCTGGACATTGAGTTCTACCTGGATTCTATTCTCTCGGAATTTTTTATTCAAAAAATATACATGTATGTGTATGCACCTACGTATATATATTTATATATTTTGCATATGTATGTGTATATTTACTACTAATATTATATATATATATATATATATATATATATATATATGTGTGTGTGTGTGTGTGTGTGTGTGTGTGTGTGTATTTAATTTAATTTTATATATATATTATTTAATATATATATATATATATATATGTTATTTAATATATATATATTCATACACACACAAACACACATACATACATACATACACACACACACACACACACACATATATATATATATATATATATATATATATATATATATATATATATATACGTGGTGTATGATACGTGGTGCATGATCGCCTAACTAGCTTTCCTAAATATCACAGGTTGTAAACAACATCTAAATTCTCATATAAATAAAAAGTCAAAATATTATAATAAATAAAATGAAAAACATACATGAACACTTTTTAGGTTCATGTATTGCTTTCATTTTTTAAATTGTTCTTCACCCTTAGCACATCCCGAGAGGCGTGTTTCAGAATGAGAGTCACAGTTAATGCAAATATATGAAAAAGATAACAGTTAACCCTACACTTGAACAGGTTAATATGGAAGAGATACGGAAAATTATTATTTTTGGGAATCGGTTTCACGAAGATTCGGTTCGTGCGAAGATGCTACTCGAGTGGAACTTGCATCTTACCAATGGAATACGAAAAGAATGAGGATGGTCCACTGCAATCTGCCTATGACGGCTGGTCATAGCCGCGAAGGTTAGAAATGGTGGATCTAAAGAATGACGTTTTATGACATAAAATAATTTATCACACACAATGACGTGGGGACGCTTTTCGACTCTATCGAGACAGTAAAGTGAAGACTGGGTAGCTCCTGCTCAAATATATAGGATTTAAACATTGTAAGAACGATATTTTTCTTATATTTTCATATTTGTTATAGATCTTCATATATATATATATATATATATATATATATATATATATATATATTAATTGATTTAAAATATGTTTTTTTTCGCTACACAGTTCCAAAACCATGTTTCAAAAATAGAAGCTAAAAACCCCGAATTTAATTTTTTGCCATTAAATTAAAAGCATTAGTTCCATTTCATCTTCAATTTATATTTATATATATATATATATATATATATATATATATATATATATATATATATATATATATATATATGTATTAAGCATTTCACCCGAAACAAGGCAGAAGTGTCACTGACACACAAGGGGGCTACAGAGAGTGAGAGCAAGAGTAAAGAGGCGTGTCTGGGGATAGGCCGGGATGAAGAACAAGTCATTAGAACATGTCGATTGACATTACATTTGAATATTTAAAAATTATAGACATCAGGGAACAACGTAGGCGGGAGGAAGTTCTACTTTCGGGAAGTGCTAGAGAGGAAGTTGTTGGATAGAGGAGGCTGTTACATCTAACCGTTTCGACAGAGAAAGTTTGGCCGAGATGCCACCATTGTAGCCCGCTTAAATTCCTGATGACGGGGTACCAGAAAAAATGAACTCGTCAGAGCAGTTGGCATGAAAATATCTGTAGAAAAGACAGAGGGAAGCCAGAGGATGACTAAGCGAAAGTGAATGTAGACGAGATGCCAGATCAGTACGTATTACATTGAACATCAGTATGCATAGATTAGTATCCTGTCTCGGTTAATTACACTGAATAATAACCAATTTTTCTAAACGGAATTTGTTCGAAATCTCCTGAAGGTTAATCAAATCGACAAACACTGGGTGAAGGCCACAGAGAACAATGGTAAAAATAATATGATAACAACAAAGATGAAGACAAGAGTTAGAGTGTAAATCATTTCTTATTAATATATTGATTATTTAGGAAATAGGCGTGTTTAATTAGCCATCCTTACTTTTCACACTGAAGCTAGCAGATATAGATTTATAGATATGTCAATGTGCTTTCTTTTATAGGAAATTCCACCTTAGCCCTGTCAAACTTTAGCAATCTCTCTCTCTCTCTCTATCTATCTATCTATCTATCTATCTATCTATATATATATATATATATATATATATATATATATATAAATGTGGATTTATGTGTGTGTATCTGTCTGACATATATATTTACATATAAATGAGGATTTCTATGTCTGTCAATCTGTCTGTGTGATACCATTTCACTCAAGGTCCATCCAACCGATTTTGACCATAGTTGACACATGCATTATACAATGTAAGAGATAAGTTCTTAGCGTAAAAAACGATATTTTTTTTAAAATTAGTCGCCATTGTTTTTAACAAGTATCTCCCATCATTCTACAAAAAAGGATTTCCCTGAAAGCAAAAAATAACAAAAATGGATGCAAATGTGGGAGGCTCATTTTTTTCTTTTGTGGGCCTTCTCAATTTAAGCCGGTCGTTATAAATTTCCCTGCTTAATAAAATAAAATAAACAGGCATAAGAACTCAAATACATGGACCCACTAAAAATAACGTTGGTATTACGAGAGCACCTCTTTGCGACTGCTTGGTCTCACACTGTCCGCTTACCTGAGATGGAACAATTACATTGAATCAATAGCTTCATCCACTGCAAGGAAATTATTTCTTTTTGCTATGACAGAAAGTTTTTCTCGACCGAGCCGATCCTTCATATCTATAAATCAATCATTCGCCCTTGCATGGAATACTGCTGCCATATATGCTCTAGTGCCCCCTCTGTTCGTTTTAAGTTCCTCGACAAAATCCAAAGACGGATATGCAGTGTGATTGTTCCTGATCTGGCATCTCGTCTACAATCACTCTCTCACAGACGTTCCGTCGACTCCCTCTGTCTTTTCTGCAGTTACTTTCACGCTAACTGCTCCGACGAGATACTTTCCCTAGTTCCCAGACTGCGTGAATTTAAGCGTGCAACTAGGCCGGCATCTCCATCCCACCCTTTCACTTTCGAAACTGTTAAATGTAGTTGTATAGTTTCATGCCTCGCACCTCCCGTCTATGGAATTCCCTCCCTATTGCTTGTTTCCCTGATAGCTACAATCTCCAACTATTCAAATGTAATGTCAATCGACATCTCCAGATGGCTTGATCTATTCCGTATCCTTCTCTTCACCCTTTCCGCGATCACGCCTTTTTACTCTTGCTACCACTCTCTGTAAACCCTCCCGTGCTGGTGGCATCACGCCTTACTTGGTGTGAAACGTGTAAGAAAATAGGAAACAATTTCGAATATGATTCTTTCAAGAAATTAGTGTGAATAATGTAAATAATGATAGCTCCTCATGCACGTAATTTTCATATATATATATTTTTTTATTTTATAATTTGAATAATAAATCCTTATTCATATAAGCATACTCAAATTTCGTATTTATAATCATGGCCGTAACCCTTTACAGATCAGGCATACAGTCAGAAAATTGTTTCTTAAAAGCAAGCGACATTTACAGACAGTTGCGTCATCTGTCTAGAAGGTGAAAATCGCTGGCTTCTGTAAATTAAACCACCAACTCACATCGACAGACCAAGACATATAAATCCTTATTTTCATGAGCTTATGCCTCAGGTCTTTCTCACTGCTCTGCAAAAAGACTTTACATATACCCTCCTAAATCTTTCTTTAAGAAACAAATCTATAATAAAGAACCTAAAGTCAGGAGAAACGCATATATACGTGTACACACATACATACACATTGAGTGATACGCATAGATAGTGAGACACACGCCTTCAGAAAATACTTGCCTGGAAACCGGATATCAATATCGTAAAAAGTAATTCTCTTTTCGATATAGAAAATATTGACATTTAGAAATATTCGTTAAAATTTTAAAATACTTGGCATACTTCTTTTGCATCTCTGTGACGTATCGCTTTAAGACGTTTGCGATCATGGTTCTCTAACATTCCCTGTCCTTTGTAGCTTATAATGTGTATTTTGGTATCTCTCCGAAAAATGGTCTACCATCCATTAACTAAGTCTCGTTATATAGGCGATGCGTTTTTCTCCTCTATCCCATTTGCGTTCAATCAGTCCTGTGAGTATAAAATTTTCAACATCCTCTTCTTTTATTGTGCGTACGAGACATTTCAAATGTCATTTTTCTTGAAGTTATGTATAAGTATCCTTTTGTTTCAATTTTTTTCTAAGACTTCGTCGTTGCTCGCATGTTCGGTAGAACTATATTTTTGTTCTTTCATGTCACTTCATCTCTGTGGAGCTTGTCCAGCATTCACTGTTATTTAAGACGAATGGTATTACATAAAAGTTAGTACTCATTTATTTGTTTCTAAGCAAAGTTTCCCAGGACATTCTAAGGAATTCAAAAGAATTACATAAACATATTTTGTGTTGACGGCTACATAAATAAATTGCATTGGTAGAAATTAAGAGAAAATATGAACAGTTTAATAAATCCATTGCATATTAATGGGAATAAAAGTCGTATAGTGTACAGGATACAATAGGTAAATTGCTGCCATTTTATATTTTTAATTTCGCGCATGCGCGTTTTTTTTCTCATTTTGTAGACTGCACAGTATAGTAGGGTCAGTTGGGAAGCGTCAAAAAAGTAATTCATTCCGGCAGAAATTTGGAACCGGAAGACAGAGCTGCTGGGCATTCGAGCCGAAAGCTCCAATACGAACATTTCAATCAGTTTCGTGTTAATCTGAGGAGAATGCAGAAGATTCGAAAAGATTCGGATGAATCTAATGGTGATTACGAATGTACCGCAGCTCGAAAATCGTTCTGGTAACAAAAAGACCTCCCGAATTCTCTTCGTGAGTCAACGCGAAGGACTACATCACATGCCTTGAGGTGGTAGTGCTCTCCTGGGTCAAGAGAGTGTTTGCTACAAAAAATCTATGTCTACTAACAGGACTCAGAACCATGACACACTAACAGAAGAACACAATCATGGATGTCAGACAACCCCTAACATCTGGCTACCTACTTCCTCAGACTGCAACCCCGTTGATTATTATGTGTGTGTGGGGGGGGGCAGTTGATCGAGAGACCAAAAATCTTTTTTTGTAAAGCCAAAGATGAACTGAAGACAAGAATTATAGCAGTATACAACAACTTAAACAAGGAGACCATCTAGAAAAGTGGAAAGAGATTCCGAAGTTGTCTGGAGGCCTTGGCTAAAGCTAATGTCGATTTTATTGAATAAATTTGCTCCTGATTATTTCATATTTTTTCTGCAATTTTGTTAAATATATCTGTTAAAATGAGATGTCCCTGTTTTGCATAACTTAGACGACAATTTATGTCCAGCTGAAATAGATATGGTTTTATTTGCGATTTACAAGGACTCTGTATATTATCACCGTTATGTTTTCCTCGAGTTTAAACTTACCGAGATACTAATATTTGCATTCACTTAGGGACAGATATACAGACATCAACATGCAAATGGGATGAAAACTCTTAAGAACAGATCCAGTTAACTGACTCTCTCTCTCTCTCTCTCTCTCTCTCTCTCTCTCTCTCTCTCTCTCTGTCCCTGGAGAATCTCTTCCCTAATTTACCATGTCTTCAAGCGTTTAACCATACTCACCACACTTGGCCAATTGTTGTTTGGTACAGCTATTTAACCCACAACTGGGGGTTTTGGATTCAGTGTTGGCCTTCTCCTAGACAGATTGCCACCCAAGGCTACAGTCTGTTTTGCTATTTACACATGGATGCATGTCGTTATCATAGTTAATGCATTCATATACCTGCTTGCTGGCAGAATTATTTAAGTGTTTTCCAGCTGTGCCAATGCTCAGTGTTTGAAAACAAAAGTGGGATATCGAATTTGGCTTCTGCAGAACAAGGGGACTTGCTAATTTGGTAGATATGATGTCTAAATTACATCAATCTGTATAGACGGAATCCCGCAGGCGAACGGATTCGAATGATATGTGCTTTGGTTTAAAGTTTTACGTTCCTTCAGTAAGGTGGCAATCATGGCTACCTACAAATTTCTGTTTTTTGTTATTCAGACTGCTGTTTGACACATTAATAACGAATTAAGAAAACCGAATTTCCGCAGAAAATGGAGAATTTCTATTCAAATGTTCACCAGAAAGCAAGACAATATTCTGAAATATAGAAGAAATATTTAATCGAAACCTAACAACGTTGTTCTTTGACTAGACTAGTACACGCATGTATATATTATATATATATATATATATATATATACATAAAGTGTACATAAATATTTAATATGCAATTAAAACGATAGGATTAATGAGGAATTTTGGTTTACTAAGAGAATATAGTTTATACAAGGAGACATCTAACGAAAAACTGTCCTCAGTAGAGTGAACCTTTTTTCTGCAAAAGAAAATTCATTTTTGACTTAAAAAAATGAGCTTGACGTTGAAATTTTCGATGCTGGCCGCGTATTTTTACATGGACTTCCTTCAGCAACACAATGATCTCTCACCCATCATACAGTATTAACGGAAAAGCACTAATTTGTTTTCTAACCCTCGAAGTTCATTAAATCTATTGAGAAAATCAGAATGCTGTTCCATTCCGAATTTTCTGTAACATTAATTTGCAAACTTTTTCCATGTACGTATATATTTAGGAATCGGAGAGCCGAGTTCGAATTCTTGTCGAATTCATTACATTCAATTGGGAAAAGTATTAATACTCTTCTTCTCCCTCCAGCTATGTGTAAATAGCAGGGCAGCCTGGGTTCTAGAGCCTTGGAGGGCAACTAGTCTAGGAGAAAGAGAACTCTGAATTGAAAAGCTGTGTAGGATTATTTGTGGAGTTATGGCACGTAGTGCACCAGGTCTCTGTTTTCGGGCCTTCAAAAAGTGTGGCTGGTTCTGAATAATCAAATCATGTGTTATTGTCTGGCTGTCGGTTCCTAGGAAGTGAGCTGCTTGACCCTCATATATCGTATACGACAAGAGTGTACGCTATATATATTGTTGTGGATTCCGAGATGAAATTCGGTCTCCAATGAATGACAAACGTAAGAAGTAAGGATAAGAAATTAAATGTATTTACACAATAATACAATGAGTAATGCTGTTAGTAAATCCAGGAACGCGGTTAGTCGTAATAATAATAATATATATATATATATATATATATATATATATATATATATATATATATATATATATACATACAGTGTAACACGGATATAAGAGAGTTGTCGGGACTGGAGAAGAAGTCTCTTATATCCAGGTTTCTCTTATATCGGGGTTTCTCTTATATCCGGGTTTGGTCTATTTTGTTTAGGTAAGTATGGGAACACTTTGGAACCAGAAACAATCTCTCTTATATCCAGGTTTCTCTTATATCCGGGTTTGGTCTATTCTGTTTAAGTAAGTATGGGAACACTTTGGGACCAGAGAAAATCTCTCTTATATCCGGGTTTCTCTTATATCCGGGTCTCTTATACCCGGGTTACACTGTATATATAATCTCGCAGTTGGACCTTTTTGTCTACGTGCTTGTAACTGACTTCTACAAGCGGTTACCTCACACTATTACTCTACCTCCAACTCAATCTCTGTCTACTCTCTCTGTCAATCTCTGACTAACTGTCTAGCTATAGGTATTTAACGGCAGCAGTGCAAATACATACTGGTCGAGTCCACTTATATGAAAAAGGAGAGGACCCCATATATATATATATATATATATATATATATATATATGAATTATTCTAGTTAGTATATACACCTTCTTTGTGACAGAGATAATTGCGTGACTTACAGTGTTATATATACGTAATTTCACGCGTATTCATTCTACCCATGATAAGACTTATTGTCAAAATAATATCAACTAATATTAAAACAAGATACTTAAAATCCAAAGAAAGGACACTGATATTAGACAAAGAAAAAAAGCACCAGAGATGGAACGTATACATTGGACAGCTCTTCCACGGAGGATGTGTATACACGTTATACACAGAAATATCGGCAGACCAGAAATATTCAAATGTGAAATGAAATCTTTGGCCAAATTGAAAAGGAAGAAAACAACAGGGCCAGATGTAATTGTAATAGAGATACTGGCGGCCTTAAATGATTTCGGCATTGACAAGATTACAGACAAAATAAATTAAATATACAACAGCTATCAGAAAGAGCAATACAGTGTAACCCGGATATAAGAGAGTTGTCGGGACCGGAGAAGAAGTCTCTTATATCCGGGTTTGGTCTATTTTGTTTACATTAACACAGGCTCTAATTTGGGACCAGTGAAAATTTCTCTTATATCAGAGTTTCTCTTATATCCGGGTCTCTTATAGCCGGGTTACACTGTACATATATTTGTTTCTGTTCATTACAGAAATTGTGGCCCTAGGCCTAAAGCGGTAAAATGGGGGGGGGGTCGATCTTCGTTAGCTTTTCTAATCCTACTTAATCCGATTCGCGGCCCATTAATCCATTATAATTTACTCATACACCACATGGATTTATCCATCACCTTCAATCTTACATACACCAAAATACCGCATACTCGTTAAACATCAAATAAAAATGTAAAAAGGTTTATACCTATGTTCTATAGTTTAAGCAAAACATTTGATATAGTATGGCACAAAGTATTGCTGTAAATGTTTTTTGTGACGTACGGTGGCCGTTAATAATTAAGTAAAAACCAAGACTTCATTGTTAAATAAAACAATGCAGTGTAACCCGGATATAAGAGAGTTGTCGGGACCGGAGAAGAAGTCTCTTATATCCGGGTTTCTCTTATATCCGGGTTTGGTCTATTTTATATACAGTGTAACCCGGATATAAGAGAGTTGTCGGGACCGGAGAAGAAGTCTCTTATATCCGGGTTTCTCTTTTATATCAGGGTTTGGTCTATTTTATATACAGTGTAACCCGGATATAAGAGAGTTGCGAGGACCGGAGAAGAAGTCTCTTATATCGGGTTTCTCTTATATCCGGGTTTGGTCTATTTTATATACAGTGTAACCCGGATATAAGAGAGTTGTCGGGACCGGAGAAGAAGTCTCTTATATCCGGGTTTCTCTTATATCCGGGTTTGGTCTATTTTATATACAGTGTAACCCGGATATAAGAGAGTTGCCGGGACCGGAGAAGAAGTCTCTTATATCCGGGTTTCTCTTATATCCGGGTTTGGTTATTTTGTTTAGGTAAGTATGGGAACACTTTGGGATCAGAGAAAATCACTCTTATATCCGGGTTTCTCTTATATCCGGGTTACACTGTATTTAATTACAACCGCAAATATATACTTAACAAGAACAAAGAAAAAAAAAGTCAACCAAATGATAATTAACCATTTCAGTGAATACCTTGTTAGTAGCGGGGCTCGGCTTAATGTCCTGTAAATCAAAATCAAAATCATCGACATACTGAATAGACATTCAATAATTATCCAATAATTAATCGCAGTCATTACCCAGACACGAGTATTTATGCACATGGCGGAAAACATATATTCATTAATCCAGAGTGTCTCGCCCGAACCTCGGTGTCTGTAGTTACTCATTTTCTTCCTATCTGACAAAATGTTAGGTAAGTTTGATATATTTGGGGAGGACATTAGAATATTCGATAACTTATACTGGGAAAGAAAATATCCGAATAGAGAGAGAAAATGAATTCAATACATATACAAAATTCCTACGAGTATTCATTTTTGGTGGTCGCAGACATGACAGAAGATATTCTTATGGGACAATGCTGACAGAATAAACAGAAAAGAAAATTAAAGAAGTCCTACAAAAGAGAGTAAATAATAGCGAGAAGAAAGAACTAAATATAGATTTTAAGAGGGCATAATATATGATTGTCACCAAAAACGAATATCCCAGCATATGAGGTACAAATCGGGTATGTCTAAATAAAATATGTTCATGAAAATGTAAATATTTATGAAGTGTTTAAATAGAAGATGGGAAAAAATGATACCAAACTCTGAAGCTGTATTGGATAGACAATGATGTCTTACAATAGGTAAGCAAAGTACAAAGAAACAATCCCGTTAGATATCAGATTAAAACAAATGTAAGAATACTGAAATGTTAAGATATATTGGTAAAATACACAATTGTGGCACAAGGCCGAAAATTGGGGAGTGAGTTTGAGGCTAAACGTTACTTACTTTCCTACACCTAGCCAATCCTCTTTACACCCTATTCAGTCATTACACTTGAAATATTCACCAGAAAAATGAAAAAAAATCATCCACCGCCTATCAATCCTTCATATACCAAAATACAGCATACTCTCAGGCGGGACCTAAAAAACACACCCAATGATATAAGAATTTCATTTCATGATTATAATATACTATACATAAATATTTGAATAAGAATATGGAAATGTTACGTAACACCAGTCCTCCTAATGCGTGACAACGGTATATTTATAGAAGTCAGTGTATACAAGCATTTTTAGAGGGCGTATCAGAGTCCGATCAGCTCTGATGGGGTCGATTTTGTGAGGTCAGTATGATGTTTAAAACACCCGAAACTGCCCAATGATCCAAATCAGAACATCACTGATGACGCTCTCTAGCGCTAAAGAACCTATATTCAAAGCTATATGGCAGTGAATGCTGGCAAATATTCCAAAAGATGTAAAAAAAGACTTGAGGCCACAGAAAATGTGGTTCTACAGAAGAATACTTAAAAGGCCATGGACTGAACAAAGTGAATAGTTTTATAGAAAATGCAAACTTATATTTATCAGAATGAGATAGTTAAAAAGCTCTAGAACGCATAATGTGGAAAAAGGGATTAGAGAATTTGATACTCACATGACATATTGAAGGCATGAAGGGAAAGATAAATCAATGAATAATCTAAGAGATTTATGTAAAATATTGACAGGGACATGGCTTAGGAGAGATAGCAAAACGACAAATTTTATTAAGAGCTATACAGAACCGGAAGTTCTGGAGACTCATGATCGCCTATGCTCTGAACAGTAACGCCATATAGAAATGAACAATAAGAAAATATGCAAAACTATAAATGCTATCATCACGAATATGTCCTTTGAGCAATTGGTAATTCCGCAAAATATTAAACATCCACATAATATATATATATATATATATATATATATATATATATATAGATAGATAGATAGATAGATAGATAGATAGATAGATAGATAGATATAAATCTTTGCAACTACAGACTTAAAATATAAATAAATGCAGTCGTATAAAGCGGAACAAATACGCAGCTGGATTCACCCTTTGTCCTGCAATCCGTTTTCATCATTCAGTTTCGCAATGTTTTCATTTTCACGCACGGAATCCAAAATAGATGTAAAATAAATATTACCCGGCGCAAGCAACAATGCCAAGACAAACTGCTGCTATCAATCATTGGCTGCCGTGATCAGCATAAGGTAAAAAAAAAAAGAAAAATAGAAGCCAAAAAATCTTTTGATGGAACTTCTTCTCCTGCCACATGTTGAGAGCGAAATATATGAGCTTGTTGGAAAAGCAATTTTTCCATGGTTAATAATAAAATAACTTGACGTTGTGCGCGTATGTCCGAAAAGAATAACGGTCTTGTCCTTGGAAATTTTTTTTTTAATATTTACGACAGGTAAATCACCGTGTATAAAAGGATCATTCGGTCTCCTATAGGCTTATTTTGTTTTGATAATTTCGCTTTTATTTATAAGAATATTTGAATATAGGAATGCTCAGTTTATCTATCTATAGCGACATAATTATGATCAAGGAATCTCTCTCTCTCTCTCGATATATATATATATATTTATATATATATATATCACAACCTAATTATATTCACAGTATCTATCTATCTATCTATCTATCTATCTATAGTTACCTAATAACTTTCAAGGTATATATCTATCTCTCTATATGTTTCGTGAAACATAGTTATCTCATGCTCACTCTCATACTCGCTCTCACCTTATATATATATATATCTATATATATCTATATATCTATATATATATATATATATATTTGTCTCTCTATCTACACCATGTCTGAACTTATTAAACAAATTATATGTACTTCAATCATTCAAGTTTTGTTTAAATTGAAATCGTCATATTGTAAACAGTCAATTTAGATGCTAAAACAAAGCCTGAGTTAAAATTTTAGGCAGTATCACTATGATTTATTGAAGTTATTGGATGTATTCTAAAACATCTACCGTCTGAATTTATGAGGCAAAGCAAATAATCCATTTTACTTCAATAAAACGAAATAAACACATCAAAAATTGATCAACACCGACAATATATATGTCTATATCTCTGAGATGAGGTATTATGATTATTTACATTATTGACATTATACGTACTGTTCTCCTCATCTTCATTGCCATATCCGATAACTGAGACACCCGGAAGAGACATGGCACGCGGAACTCGAACCGTCTACCTCGGTGGACGAAATAAACGGTTCGTTTCGAAAATTCAATTACCTGAATAAAGCCGGAGCGTACAACGGCCGAAACATTGTGAATATTGCAATGAATATGAGGATAGCAGTCCGAACAATGTAAATAATGATAATATCCCGTCTCAGAGATTTAGACAGATATTGAAGGATCGGTACGAACCTGATATAGCCAAAATATGGAGACAACTAGATGAGTCACACCAGAAGCTGGCTCGAATTTCAAAACATCTGATATTTTTACACCGATGCAGAGGCTTACTACTCATCCCTTCAGGCTTGGCACCAAAATTTCCCGCCAATTCAATGAGAGCATCTCTGGTCGCAGAGAAAGCGGGACAAGCTATTGTACGAGAGAGAATCCAATAGAACCGTTGGATAAAATGGAAACTACAATTTGATATCTCCAAGACGAGGCCTTCTTCGATAGAATTACCGATGAAGAAGACCGAAAGAGGATCCACGATGACCTGGGTAAATCCTTCAGGCATAAATTGGATGCCCCACCAAGTACAAAAATGAAGTATATTGAAAGGTCAGAATACATCAGGACCATCACCAACCAGTGAAAGCAGTAATCAATATCAGTAACCACTGAGCAATTAGTATTAAACAAGGGTCTGCACTTCGCCACAACAATCAGACGGATACCATACTTGGATATCATTGCTTGGATATCATTGCTCAAATCGAGGAAATAGACTTGAACTTCCCTCAGGTACAGGCGGATGAACTATGATGGAAAGTGAGACAGATACTAGAGCAAGCTAAGCCGCACGAATCGAACATCACGAAATTGGAGAGGCTGTTAAATAAAAACCACACAAACGAATGAAAAGATCATCATACTACCAGCTGACAAAGGCAATGCAACTGTAGTGATGGACAAAAGAGCGTATACAGAAAAATTGGAAGACCTCATTGCGAATGGTAGTTACAGCAAAGTAAAGATTCTACAATGAAAACGGAATGCAAACTGCCACACATACTAATCAAGAACAAGAACCACTTCGCACCTAATATATAGTGTTACAACAAGTTACCTTACATATATCGTCTCCCAAAAAATCACAAAAAGCTATTCTGCTAGCTGCCAAGATTCTGTATGCCACCCTCTGAGTTGCTTCCTATAAATCGACCCATTAATAAGAAAGCCACCATCATATGTCCGGGACTCTTCATCCAATCTAACGAGATGGTGAGCCTGAACGAATTGATTTTGTTTGCCAAGGTACCCATGGAGGAAGCCCTCTCGGTACTCAGGGACAGAATGGTCTCATTCCTTGTAGAAGGGACCAGTATACCAATAGATATCTTGATGGAGACGCAGGCTTTCTGTACGCAAACACACTTTGGTATAGGACCAGGCATACATCGACAGGATGAGGGCTTAACAATGGGATCGCCATTACCACCAGCAATGGCAAACTTATATATGGAATACTTTAAGGAAATATCATTAGAAATTGCATCATTAAACGCAACCCTATGGCTGAGATATGTAGGTGACCCCTTCATACTACACCAGGAAGAAGTCAAGCTGCTACTGGACTATGTGAACCCAATAAGATCATCGAAAACAGTGCACAATGGAGAGAGAAAACAACAACAAACTCGCCTTCCTGGGTGTACTAATATCCCGTACAGAGCATGAGTTCAAGACATCCGTATACCGAAAGACCACATTCACCGATCAATAACTCAACTTCAACTCCCATCACGCATACAGTGTAAAGAAACTGTACGTCCGCTGCTTACAAAATTTAGAAAAAGACATAAGTAGCGACCCAGAGACATGAATAAAAATGGCAAGTATAAGCAGTACCCTTCAACGTAACAACTATTCCGGGTACATGACAGCAGCTCCGACAAACTGGGATAGAAGGGTACAAGATGATAACAACACTCAGAAAACAGATTCCGTCTGCCTAACCTATGTGAAGGGATTATACATGGGAAAATACAAATGATCTGTGGTTCATATAACATCAGGGCAATCTTCAAAAATGGTTCAACAATTCTCAAACACCTCTTCTGAGTAAGAACACCCTCCCATTGAGGAGAATAGGACTAAGGACTTGGTGTAATCCATCCCATGCATCCACTCGCCCTATTAAGGTAAGAATATCGTAAAGCGGTAACACGACAGAAATATAAAAATCAGGCGTTGCTTATTACATATGGAGGGGAAAGGGAGACCACAGACTCCTGTGGAATGAGGTTAAATAATAGACAGAGAACAACACTGGAAAATACGAAAACTTAAGGAATCAGCACATATGCTAAGCCGCAAAAATCTCCTGAGCCGAACAAGATTAGAAATGATTACAATATGGGAACCAATAATAAGGAATGTTGAGAAAAACAATGAATAACAACACAAAGTTGCAATAAAAGCTCTGGTAAAAAATATGCAATAATAATAATGAGGGAAAAATTGCAATATGAGCCCTGGGACGACATTCGTTTTATAAGTCCCAAAACACCATACACAGATGTTCTCAAAGATATATGACTTAGTGGATAAAGACGTTGGTTAGATCAAGTGATTAGTCCCAAAGTGTTGCGAGTTTAACACCAGATAATATTTTGATGAAATAAAAACTTGTATAGTCGTGTTAAATTGAAATAACTGAGACATCCAGAAGAGGCATTTGGAATT
>CAHIKZ030004270.1:275000-327500 GCA_903632075.3 Acanthosepion pharaonis
GTTTCATTTTCTTACTGAAAACAAGTTGTTCCCTCCCCACCCTTCTCCCACGCGATCAAAACGGATTAGTCCATTATTTATGTAGTATTCACAGGACATTTCATTCATTCATTTCTTTCTTTCTTCTTTCTTTCTTTTTTCTTTCTTTCTTTCTTTCTTTCTTTCTTTCTTTCTTTCTTTCTTTCTTTCTTTCTTTCTTTATGTCTGTCTTTCTTTCTGTCTGCCTGTCTGTCTGTCTTTCTTTCTTTCTTTCTTTCTTTCTTTCTTTCTTTCTGTCTGTTTTTCTTTCTTTCTTTCTGTCTGTTTTTCTTTCTTTCTTCTTTCTTTCTTTTTTCTTTCTTTTTTCTTTCTTTCTTTCTCTCTTTCTTTCTTTCTTTCTTTCTTTCTTTCTTTCTTTCTTTCTTTCTTTCTTTCTTTCTTTCTTTCATTTTCTCACCGACGCCACATAATATCTTCTCTCCTCTTTCGATGCGATCAAAAAAGAATAGTTAATTATTTATGATGTATTGGCAGGATATAACGGCTATGCGAACTAACACAGGAAGAGGCAAGGACAATTATAATAAGATGATGAATTTTGCGTTTGGTAAGAAATATTGTGTTCGCGAGGATATTAAATATCCTCTATTTCTATCTTATTTCTGACGGCCACTTGATAGCTTTAGGGGTATTCAGCATTGTAGTAAAATGGGCGTAGTCTTAAATGAGTTACTTTCTTTAAAGGAGATTATAAATTTCTCAAGTTTCAACTCAATACATCTAGAAAAGTAATACCTTTCTTTATACGAAATTAAGGGAATAATTATTTTTTAGTTCCTCTGGTTTTATTTTCTCAATGTTTTTATTATGCATGGAACCCCTCGACACATTTGGTTTAGATTCTGGAGAATGTTTTGTTAGGAAATATCATTTTCTAGGCCTGAGATATTAGTTTGTATGTATAATAAAATATAACACCGAAAAAAAATAATCCCAAAATAATATCACCCCCCACCCGCTAAAATCAAACGTAATTAAATGGAACAGGATAGTTTCACGCTTTTTCCCGCTCTCTTAACCAGGTGTACATGTATATTCCTTGTTTATATTTTAGGGTTGATTTTCCGGTTTCTTCCAATGATTTCTTATTCTTTTTCACTCCCAGTAAGCACTTGCATTTTAGTGGCATTATCGCTTTGCCTGGGGTGAATAATGATAAATATAATAAGCTGAACGTCACAACATTTTCTCATATAAATATATACAGAAATGTTAGCAAAACCGCTTGGTAACTATCAATTTTTCTGAAAAAAAAAAAAATTTTCATAATACATTGTTCATTGTAATAGAAACCATAAAAAAGTGCTGACCAAACAAAAAGAATAGTTTGATGAACGTAGGGTTGGTCGGAAAGCACACGATTGAATAAATGATCTATGAATTATTTTCGGCCAGAAAATGCGTAAGAGATACCGTTAAAATCTGCATATGACAACAATCCTATCGGATTTCATGGGTGAAATGGCTTCAGTTGACGGGACGAATTGCATAAAAAGAACTTTGCTGAAAACAGAAGTTTCATACTTCCTTTCGATAAGTCACTATGTATTAAAAGAAAATTAAAATTTATAGCATGTTATCATTAATACACACACATACGCACAAACATATATATATATATATATATATATATATATATACATATATATATATGTATATATATGTGTGTGTGTGTGTGTGTGTGTGTGTGTACTAGGGGCTGATTTTTGTTGTTCCAACGAAAGGAAAGCGAATATATTAAAAAGAGAAAAGACAGCAAACGTTTTTCATTATAATGATTTTTATATGCTTTATTCTGTATATATAGCTACACGTGTGAGGTGGTCTTGTGAATTTATTCAGGCGAAGAAAGTCTAGTTCCATATATTAGTTAAATGAATTATTTTTCTCTTCATATGTTACACCTTTAAACCATTGTCTTTTGTGTGTAGTAAAATAGTACAGACGCATTTGAAGTGCATTCAGAAACATTTATTTACACGTTCCGTTGTCCCATTTATAATAATTAACATTATATTATATTTGGTTATGTTCCCAAGCTTTTGAGCCCTCTCTTCAAAAGTCAACAATGTCCTTTATTTATGTAAAATATAAGTTTCCTTTTTCCTCATTTCGTCTAAAGATTCATTGGTTTACACGACTAGCAGAGCGGTCATGTTTTACACTGTAACGGTAACAAAAAGGCTCAACTGCTGATCCCGTGACAACAATAATACCAATTATAAGGACGCATCTTCAGAATGCAGTGTGGCAAACCTAAAAGATATGTTACGGATAAACTACGGATATCTTTGACTTATCCTCGAATCTATCTATCTATCTATCTATCTATCTATCTATCTATCTATCTATCTATATATATATATATATATATATATATATATATATATATATATTGATGCATGTTTCATTAAATAATATAGACAAGTATTGTCTATTTATTTTAAGTAAGTTCCTTTCATATTGTCTGATAAGCTTAATAACATTATCATTGAAAGAAATCGCCATATTGATACATGATAAAATCCAATCTAAGCTTTCGGCTTACATAAGGCATTATCAAAGATGACAGTTACTTTGCGATATATCAACCAATACACGGAACACTAATGATAGTCTGTTTTTGTTGCATGAAAAATTTCAAAGCAACGACTAACTCGTGTATACGAGACGCGTAAGTGAAAATCGTGATTTACAAAAAACCAACATAGTTTACAAATTCAAGTGCCCTTTGGGAGATTGCTTCTCCAATGGATTAAATAATATTTACGTTGGACACACCATAAACTCGCTTTCACGACGCTTTATTCTACATTTGAGTTATAACTCTAACAACATGCATGGCCGCGTAAACAATTCCTGAAAATCATTGTTGATAAAAAAAATTGTAATTAAACATGACAACAATAAACACAAACTAAAACTTCTTGAAGTTATATACATAAAACAGTTGAAACCTAACCTGCTATATTTGATAACAGAATCCATTGGTTTATACCGACGGCTTCCCATACTAAATACTTCTCGTTTTCGCTCCCGCGGGGTCATGTGGGATCACACGAGCTGCGACCGATTTTCGCTTCCGCGTCTCGTATACACGACAACACGTATCAATATGGCAATTTCCTTTCGTCTTTCAATGATAATGTTATTAAGCTTATCAGACAATATGAATGGAACTTACTTAAAATAAATAGACAAAAGTTATCTATATTATTTAACGAAACATAGAATAATAATTGCTGCCTAAATATACACAATATATATATATATATATATATATATATATATATATATAGGTAAAATGTGTATATGTGTGTATATATATATATATATATATATATATATATATATATATATATATATATATATATATATATATATATATATATATGCAACTTTTATATATATATTATACTTATAATATATATGCTGAGTACCTATTCGAAAGTGCTCAATATCAGTGATAGAGGTAACATATTTAGTTGGATTGATGTGATTGTGTGACCCTGGGTTTCACGTTTTCTGCAATCGTCAGATAAACTGATTAATTATATAGACCTAGTCCCACACTGTTCATAGATGTTTTATGTTTGTGTGAGCTGAAATGTGAACGTGTATATATGTCTGCGTATGTATGAGTGGCGATCCGAGAATAATTTTTCCTCTCAGTCGATATACGTTAATATAAATAAAAGCAAAATTTCAAAAATTTCTCCGACGACGGCAGAGAGCGTGAAACCCACTTTAAACAAACTCATATCAATAAAACACACACACACACACACACACACACACACACACACACACACACACACACACACACACACATAGCCGAAAGTTCTCGGAAATATAAAAAATTTGAACAGTTTTCAAACATTCTTTGTCCAGAATAGAAAGCTCTTGTTTAAACACAAGAAAATTAGATAAAATGCTTAATCGTAGAACCTTGTCCGTCCTTTTTAATGAAACATGCATGATATATATATATATATATATATATATATATATATATATATATACATACATACATATATATATATATATATATATATATATATATATATATATATATATATATATATATATATATATATGTTGTGGTAGGATCCACCTAATTTGCATAGTGGAGTAGCGACCATATAAATATGGTTGGTACCGGGAAGAGAGGGAGGAATCAAGAGATTCAACCAGAGACTCTGCCCGACCGCAACTTAGTCAACACATTCTCCAGGAACGGTCTTACCAGGAATATACAAATAACTATATGTAATATATTGTTTACACTTTCTTGTTTCAATACATTTTTTCTAAGTACATTTTTTGTTGCATTATTATTCCATGCATTAGTCAGGTTTCAACAATATATATATATATATATATATACATATATATATATATATATATATATATATATATATATATATATATATATATATATATATATATAGATATATATATATATATATATATATAGATATAGATAGATAGATATATATATATATATATATATATATATATATATATATATATATATATATATATATATATATACAAAGAGAGAGAGAGTTGGATTGATATATATTTCCACTCGCCTTAGCAATAAGCAAAATATTTGTATAAAATATTGTATTTTTTTACAAAAATCAAATCTTAAAAACAGGTTGAAAAACAATTAAAATGCATTTTATAAAAGAGTTCAAACCTAAACCTCTTAACCTTTACTTGTATATGATGTAGGCAAAACGTACCGAGTGTGTTTTGAGAGCAACCCGACATAGAATTATTACTATTCATATACAACAGAGTAGAAAACAGAAACACAAATATATAGTCTCAGAAAAACATTTGAAAATGACTAAGAAAAAGTAACCGATAATCCCTATGAATAGACTGTGCACTCTTAATCGTCAGAAAATAAAACTTGTAAATGCACTGGAAAAAAATAAAACAGGTAATTGCTTTTTGGCAGGACTCCTTCAAGGGAAAAACGTGGCGAGTCACCCGAAGTGCATTATATTTCCTCTGAGCTGATAAAAATCGATGGGAAAAAACATCAAATCTAGCACTATGTCAGAAGATTTGGGAACAAAAAAGTAACCTGAGATAACTCCGTCATTGGTAATACAACTGCCAAAGAAAGGAAGGCTCAGTCAGTGTCGAAATTATAAGACAATAAGCCTGATCACTCATCCTAATAATGTCCTGTCCAGTATCATTTTTAATCAATTTGGAAACTAAAGTTAAATAACTGCTATCAGAGGAACAAGCAGTTCTTAGATTGGGATGAAATACAATGGAACAGCTTTGCATTTGTAGGATCCTCGTAGCGAAACACCTGCAACATCAGAAGAACGTTTGCCACAATTTTGTCGATTTCAAGAAGGCATGAGTCTTTGACCAATTCGTAGGGAATTCAATATAGACAACGGAAGGATCAGGAGCATATGGAATGGTTTTCTGCTCCGAGAAATCCAAAGTAATGGTGAAAAGCACAAACTGTAACACATGTGCCAACATTACCATGAACAGGAATTCACTAGAGGAACTCTCTATTTTTAAATACTTGTCTAAAGATGGTACCTGCAGCTTGGAAATCTGCATACGGATTGCCTCGGATATTTTAGCGATGGTCAAATTGTCAAGAATAATGAGGAACAAAATCAGCGTTAAAACGAAGTACAAACTTTACAATTCGCTGGTCGTCTCCAGTTTCGTATAGGGATGTGAAACGTGGACACTGTTGGTAGAAACAGAGAAAATGGTGCAAAAGTTTAGGGAAAATGCATGAGAGAACTCCTTGGCAACTTCTGTTGGGAACATGAAACAATGGTTTTGTGGGGAGAAAAGCTTACAAGATTTGTGGGCCACCAGGAACATCTTCTTGCCACATTCAAATGGAGCCTAAAGGTGTGGTTTGGACACATTGCAAGTCACGACATCCCGTGAAAGACAATCAAGCAAGGCGCTATTGAAAGTGGACATAAGAGAGGACGCCAACTGGTTGGACAATGACAAACAATGGACAAGTATGAGTATACAAGAATTGTTGATGGCTGTGGTAGATAGAGCATTTTGGAGAAGATTCAATATGGCCTCTGCATTCCGATCCCCACCTACGATTACAACATTCAAGGTGATGATGATTATGATGATGGTAATGATGATGATTCAAGGAAACATAAATGAAGAACCTATTGCTTTCCAAATCTATAAAAAAAGTCCCGCTGAAAAGCCAACTTATCTTTCTAACAGATGGAAAAACTCGTAAAGGATGTTAATAATGCAAAACAAACTTTAAAGTCATTAACTACGACCGAACTATACTCAGACATCACTAACCAACTGGATCATATCATACAAAACAAGGATACCACTCTCAGATGTGAAATTCAAGAAAGCTCAACAATTTACGTCTGAACATGCTTTTTCCACGCCACTAAATTCACCAATTCTACGAAATTCACCATGTGCGTATACCTACCCTGAAGATGATTTAAGAAATTCGAAAGATTTGTACCATATTTCTTATTAAATTAAATTTGAATAATTACAGACAGTATTTCCTCATTATCGGTGGAGGATTATAAGTAATTTTGAAAAGTCGTTCAATAAAATTAATCGGCATAAATTGTCTGTTGTCTTTGATAATATTTTTCTTAAAGAACATCTGCTGCCAAAATACACACACAATATATATATATATATATATATATATATATATATATATATATATATATATATATATTTATTTATTTAGGTGTGTGTGTGTGATCATTAGATAATATTAGTAATACTTCCTTTTAAAAGTTCGCGCCTGTTCTCATTACATTACATATTCAGAAAATGAGTCAATAAAAGCCTAGCATTCGACTAAGATCGTGATGCGTCACTTAATCAAATGTCCTCTCTCTTTCTCTGGGCAACCACTGTTACTTATATGAAATGTAGTTTTAGGGTGACTATATTTCCTGTCTTGCATGGAGAAGAAATGGTGTTCATTGAATTTGGCGCGGAAAATCTACTTCTTTATATGGATTCAAACACGGCATATGTCCATAATAGAATTTACTTTTGCAAAACACAGTGGAAATATATTGTTTTTCCTGCATGAATGTATTTTGAACATTACGTTCTGAAAACAATGCGATCAATCTAATTAGCTTTTTTTCGATTGCTACTCGCAAACCGCTTATATATTTTGAAGTTCTTTATTGTTCTGTTTTCGTTTCCCTCTTTTTGGCAGTTTCTTTCTTCCTCGTCATCTCCGTTTTTCTGTGTTCATCAGACCAGTTCTTTATCTACTGCATCTTATTTATCTAATGCGTCTTCCTGTGTGTTTGTTTTCATCCTCTTCTCATGAGTGAGTATATGTGTATGTTGAGGTATGTGATCTTGATTATGATTCTTTCGGTATGAGTGAGTGCTTGAGTTTTTGCATGACTGTGTGGTTTTCAGATCATATATTTATATGAGTATGTACGTCTGTGCTACTGTGAGTGCATATATGTGTTTATCTGTCCTTGTAGAAGTTTTACGTGAATTTTTATGACAAGGTGTACATGAATGCGCGTTCTTGCTTTTGTATGTTTTTGAAATATAAAGATTTGTTATGACATGTTTTCCTGGGTGCATATTTATGTGAGTATGCCTGTGAGACTGTATCTGTATACAAGTATATGTCTGCGATGCGTGTATATTTGTGAGCATCTTTTGAACGCTGTATTTAAGGGCAAATGTCTGTGAGTGGATTCTTTCGAGAGGGTAATTTGTGTGAGAATATCTGTGCAATTCTATTTCTTTGAAAGTATGTGTTTACATTGCATGTGCATTTGTTTGCATGCTTCTGATTGTGTGCACATGAGTTTAAGTTGGTGTCATTAATGCTTTTGAGTGCATGTTTTCGGGGGTGTATATTTAAATTGGTATGTGTGTGATTTTGTGCGTGAGTGTACATGTTTGTATTTCTGTATGCATGTTTGTATATACGTTGACGAATGTTTGGGCAACGTTGTGTGTGCATAAATTACGTTTCTGTCAAATTGCGTGTTTTCCAGTTTACATATTTATATGGATTACTGTGTGTACGTATGTTTTTTTTTATATTTGTGTATATGTTTGATTGCTTGTTCATTCTAACGTGTGCATATACGTTTATCATTTTTTAAAGTATGAACTGCAAATGTGTGTGTCTGACTTTTAGAATGTATTTCTCTTTGATTATGTGTATATGTTTCTGCATCGTATATCAGACATACGAGTCATTATTCCTATTAACTTTACATTCATTAAACACACCTATTTTTTAACATTAATTCTTTGTAAACATTTGCTTCTTACAGTTTTTTTTCCTTCATTTAGTTGGTTTTTTTTCTTTTTTTACTCTTATTTATATTTTCCCCCATTTTTAATCTTTTTAATTTTTATTTCCACCATTTTTACTCTTTTTATTTGTTCTCATTGTTTTCCCATAATCTTAAACCGTTTTTTATGTTTGTCATCTGTTCGAATTATTTATTTCCTTATTGATTTTTTGTTTAAAATATTTTTCATTTATCTTCTACGCTTATTGTTTTTTGATATTATCAAAGTTTAACTTAACGCCGCCACCAGCCTCAATCAACAGACATTGGAGTAGAATGCTGGTGATAAAGCAAGCTCTAAATCAAGACAAGTTCAGCATCTTGGTATTCAGTTTTCGAACTCCTGGCTATCGTCTCGGATCGAATAAAGACCAATATCGCCTGGGGAAAAACAAAATGATCTAAAATAACAAACAAACCAAACCTACATTGCTTTTATTTCTGAGATTTTTATTTAGGTTTTTTTTTTGTATTTTTTCAATTGATTTGTCTCATAGATTTGACTCAGTATATCTCTTTCTTTCCGTTTTTCTTCTAATGATTCTCTCTCGAACTATGACCATTTCCCGCTCGTTCTTCAAAACAATCGAACATATCTGCATCTATGCAATGTTTGGAAACAGAATTGTTTACATTCATACGTCTGTTTCCTCTCTATTCACAACCTTATCTCGAAGTTATACTTTTATTTACTTTGTCGTATTATTAATCATTCTATTTCTTCATTTCTGTCAGTTACGCCATTTTACCGGTATTTTTTTTCTTTACTCGGAGGAATCTTTATTTTTTTTCCCTTTCTCTCTTAGTTTTCTTTCTGTTAATTCCCGGACATCTTGCTTCGCCATTCGCTCGACCTCCCTTGGAAATTGCTTTCGGGCAAAAACATCTAAAACCAATTGTGTCCCTAACGCATTAGATTTGCAAATTTTAAATAGGAAATACTTGATATTCACATCGTTACAATCATGAGGAGATTCAATTATAATATTTTAAGTGTCTTCCTGTCCTTCAAAATTGTTATAATAATAATATATATATATATATATATATATATATATATATATATATATATATATATATATATATACACGAGAGTGTGTATGTGCATGTCTTTATATGTATTCATTCATATCGAATTTGCCTATATATAATATATATAGAATCGTAAAAAAACATATATATGAAAATATTATCACAGACACACACAGAGGCACATACACTCATACACACATATTTATTGTGCTTGTTTGTATTGATTGGTTTGAAATTTAAATATATTTATTTACACATGCATAAATATGAATATATATAAATATTTATATTTATATACATATATATATATATATATATATATATATATATATATACATGCATATATAAATATTTATATGTATATATATAAACATATATATTTGTAGAAAATATAAATATATATATATTAAGATAGATAGATAGATAGATGGATATGAATATATACTATGCATACATAGATATAAAATTAGATATAAATATACATACATAAATATACACCTGTATGTGTGCATGAGAGAGAGAGAGAGTATTTTGTAAAATGTGTTATATTCATGCTGCTCAATATCTGAAACATACTGTCTATAGATATATATTATAAATATACTAATTTTTATTATTAGTTAAAACCTAAGCCGATCCTTATTTTACAAGAAACACAAGCGTTCAAAAAGCACAACATATGTGTGTGGGTGTTTTTTATTTACAGACCGAAAAAACAGTTGTCATACAAACACATATATTATGCAGCGTCGAGATGACGAGTCCATAAATTGTTGGGTGACCGAATGGAAATATCAGGAACTGTAAGCTTTGATATTCAGGTGGTGCAATGAATTAGAAATCGCTCTAATAATCCGGAGAATCGGAGAGCAAAATTACAGTTCCACATGGGTTAGTGATATAAATCCAACTCTTTCCCGATATTTGGCATAATTTTTCGATCTTGTATTTGTAAACCTCTACAATAAATTCTTACGAGCTAAAAACATTTGTAGCTTTAAATAACCTGGGAAAGTTGACAGCCCATAACTAGGTATAAGCGAATACATCTATCAGTTTCTTGGGGCAATAAGGTCTCTTTATTTAACTGAATCTCATTTTTAGTTTGCTCCTTCAAGAATGTGTTGTCTTTTTATTATTATTATTATTATTATTATTATTATTATTAATAATAATAATAATAATATATGCATACATACATGTGTGTGTGTGTGTGTGTTTGAGTGTATGCTTGTGTGCAACGTGCGAGTGCGTCCGAGTCTGTTGCATAATGTTATGGGGAAATTTTTACGTGCACTGAAGCTTACGTACCCTAAAAATGCATGCATCTTCTGCAATCGGATATTTTATTTACCCTACACACACACACACACACACACACACACACATACATACATACATACATATATATATATATATATATATATATATATATGTATATATATATATATAAATATATATATATATATTTAATTATATTTATAAGAATTATTACCTGAATACAATTATGTAAATTTCTATCTATGCGTGAATAGAATATGTGGGTGGCAATTCTCACATACACGTATAACACACCCGCCCGCGTGCGCGCGCACACACACACACACACAATCATACATATGTAATTGTGTATTTGGCTAGCAATACTTATTTCATACAAGTTTCTCTGCAAACGTCTGACAAGGTACCGCGTTTAAGTATGGTTATAATGTTCTTCTCTGGACTTAAATTATGTAGAAATTCTCCCAATGATATTTTTTTCATGGCGGAGTGCTTTCGGCAATACATTTAGCCAGTATCATTCCTATAATTCTCGATAAATACAGGAAAAATTGCATGCATTCAGTTGAAAAAAATAAAATCACCCTGGACTATTGCTAAATATATAGCCGAAATCACACGGAAATAGAAAAAATTTGAACAATTTTAACATAATTTACCTCCAGAAAAGAACACTAGAAAAAAAAAAAAAAAATAACCGCAGTACCTTGTCAGATGTTTTATCTTTTTTAAATGAAATTTATATATATATATATATATATATATATATATTTTTTAAAAAAATTTATAACATAATAAGTTATAAAATCATACAAAAATATTTTGTTTCAACACACTCTGTGTCTTATCAAGTGATGGTGTTGAAAAGAAAAGACACAGAGTGTGTTGAAACAAATGGCTATTTTTGTAGTGATTTTATAACATACTTATGTTATAAATTTTTTTTATAAAATAATTATATCTGCTCTACTTTGTATTGAGCACTCTTTTTAAGAATAGTAATTGTTGGTTATTGAATTCATTCCGTGTATACCAATTATATACTTTTATATATATATATATATATATATATATATATATATAGGTAAATTCACACGTCTCGAAAACCTTTCAGTTTCTTGATTTGCTAATGGTCAAATCAATCTCGAAAGAAAAAAAGGGTTTTAAGAAAGAAAGAGCTATGAACATAAACGTCTGTCAAAAATAATCGTACAGCGTACAGGTCCAAAGCCCAAAGATAAAAACCCCGATAGGAGTAATCAACTAACTTAAAAGTGCTCGATACAAAAGTAGAGCAGACCTAGTCAAAACTAGAGAGTTAGACAAACCTACCAAGGTTTTACCTAAGCGGAAGTCAGGGAAAGGCCAGCTTTCCTTGACGATCTGCTTAGGTGAAACCTTGTAGGTTTATCTCTTTTAGGTTTGAATATATATATATATATATATATATATATATATATATATATATATACACACACACAATAATGTGTTTATATGAGATTTATAATATGTATTTCTTAAAATAAAACTGCGTTTTGCGATTACAATGATAATTCGTAACTGCTTACGCAAAATGTTAAATATATTCTTTATTTTGAATGCCAGGCTAACGACGCAGCTGTTAAAATATATTATTGGTAGCAACGGGGAGCTTCGCCTTTAAGTTGTGCACTACAAATCGTCTATCATTTTCAACCAGAGACTTCAGGAGACAAAAAGACCTTGCCTCAAATGATGCTAAAAAATGGCATGCAACCAAGAAGAAAGATAAGTAATTCTGCTCACTGCATAGAAGGAAATTTACGGAAGATTTAAGAATTAACCCTGACTAAGATTTTGTCTAACTGGAGTAATATATAGCGGTTATTATTAGGGAAACAAAAGGCTGTGTTCGAATTCCTGTAGAGTCCGTTACATTCACTTACATGCAAATAAGATGGGGAATTGTATGACTCCATCTTTTCTAGCACCAATAATGGGTAAATATTAGGACAGACTGGGACTTATAGCCGTAGTTGGCAACCGGTCTCATCTCTGAATTTTATTTTTCCAACTATGGGGAATTGTATGGAAGGCAAGTCACATTAGACTTCGTTGGTGACAATCCAGTAAAAAGACGACTCCAATTTTAAATACGTATGTTACCCTTGCAAGGCACATACTATAAGCAGGTAATGAAAGGATCCTGAAATTTCAATGACTATGATTTCTACAGGGATCGGAATTGATAAAGATTTTTTGAAATTCGCATATTAACGTTTTGCTTGAATTTGTATTATATATTTGTTCTTAGATATTCCTTATTATTATTATTATTATTATTATTATTATTATTATTATTAATATTATTTCCTTTGATGTCTGGCGTTTACACGTTTCTTTCCGGGCCCCGCCCAGGGACCTAAGGTTAGAAATGGCATCATGACACTTTCCATTGACAAAAAAATATTATTATTATTATTATTATTATTATTATTACTTGTTGTTGTTGTTGTTGATCTTCTTGTTGTTGCTGCTGCTACTGTTGTTGTTGATTGTGCTATGACCTTGCCAGAGAAAAAATTTAAGTGCTTAATGATGAAGAACCCTTCAGAATCTATGAATGAAAATGGCACTGTAGGATGAATATGTATGCACCTTTTATACGTTTCATTTAGATGAAGAAGGTTTTGAGGATATGTGCATTTCCGCATAATGTAAACATTTGTAACGCTGAAATGTTGATGTGTCCAGAAAGGTTACACATATGATTTTCAGTAATTTTTTTCTCATATCCAATTCCACATTCACAACAAGTATAATCGCAGATTTATGTTTCCTCATTTTTGCTATTTCGAGTTACATGGCGTTTTAATATTACAATTTATGAAATTATTTTCTTTAGAAACACTGGTATCCTGTGAGCCTATATATATTCATTGATGGTACGGCCTAATAACCAAAGCAAGCTCAGTACTCGGTAATTGTAAACATAGATTATGGAAGCCCAAAAACATGTCTCTCAGTGTAAAGACCGATGTATACAGATCAATCTTTCTCTCAGCTCTACTCTATACTGCTGAAACATGGATTCTATAAAGAAAATTGCAATGCTGATGAAATTTAACAATATCACAGGCATTGGAACCATTCTAGCAAAAATACATCTAAATTGGGCTGCTCATGTTGTGACAATGGATGAGCATAGGCTTTTGGTGTCTTGTCAAGTGATAGTGTTGAATCTTCAACACCATCACTTGAGAAGACACCAGAAATGTTGAAAAGTTTTGAAACAAAATTTATATTTGCTCTTCTCTGTATTCAGCACTCTTTTAAGAATAGTATTTGTTGGTTATTGGATTTTATTCTGTATACACTAATCATATATTTGTATATATACCAATCATATATATTATATATATATATATATATATATATATATATATATATATATTAGTGGAAAATATACATACATATGCAAAATATATATAAAAAATACCCATACATGTATATTTTCAGAAAAAAAATTTTCCAAGAGGAAGAATCCAGGTAGAACTCAATAAAATTGCGTTTACTTAAAGGGCCGCTTTATTACAAAGCGGCCCTTTAAGTAAACACAATTTTATTTACCTTATTACAAAGCGGCCCTTTAAGTAAACACAATTTTATTTCCCTTCGTCTCATCTCTCTTCCCCACCTCTTCTTTTTCTTTTTCCCCCTACCTCCTATCCTAACTTCTAATTGTCTATGGTGTGTGTATGTCACCACGAAATGTATCTTTATGCATTAGACATCCGTCGACTTTCTTTTCTCTACTCTTTTAATCCCCCCACATCTCCTAAAATTCTCTGTTAAGGTTTCATCTCCTCCTCCTCATACTTACACTTTCTCTAAATTCTGTTTTGATTTCCGGAGTTGTTTTCTCTGTTTTCATTTTGAATTTGTAGGTCTGATGATTTGGATCGTATTTACGATTCCAATGGAATAAATTATGACCATGGAATATTAGTGTTTAAGCCTTTTTATTATATATATATATATATATATATATATATATATATATATATATATATGGTCTAAGAGAAGGGCATCTCTGAATTCAAAACCTGCGGAGGGTCTTTTTTGGGGACCTTTTGATACTCGGTGCACCAGGCCACTGTATTCGGCTCTTCAAACAGTGTGGCCAGTTCTGCACAAAGCCTTCACCAATGTAATCAAGTCATATGCACGTATCTGGCTGTTGTTTCTTTGGAGATGTGTTGCTTGACGGGAGAGTCCATTATGAATAAAGACTAAAGGACAACGTAACCGCCGTCGTTGTATTTTCGTACCACAATGTCAATTACTTGGTACACTTTCACTCAACAATGATAACAATAATATGAAAAATAATGAGTTATAATGATACTGTTATTAAAGTGTTATTACAACTTTTGTACTTTTTTTTTATGAAGTTTATCTCAATCATGGCATTAAAGCCACTGAGAGACAAGGTGTTACTGTGCGTGAATGTATTGTTAAAGAGAAATACCACTATGTTATGAGTACTGAAGAAGAGTAATCAGGAGGTTAATAGAGAACAATTGAGATTGTATTCAAATGTTTTGAAGATTAAAGTTTATCTGGAAAGAATGGAGTCGGGAGACATTTCAACAAGAAACAAAAGAAACTTTTAGCATATAACTTACCGTTCCATTTATCAGGCTTAACTGTGTTAAAACCGCGTTGCCAGTCTAGTATTTCCCTAATCTTCATAAACTCTAAGCACCGTAGGGGAGAGCTCATTCGAATAATTACCATACAATTATTTATAGAAGAATCACAGAGATGCAAAAGCGATGGGAGTGTAACAGAGGCCAAGACGCCAGATCAGAACCAATAATATTGCTGATTCTTCTTTGGATTTTATCAATGAGCTCTAGACATATAGCAGTAGCATCAGGCCATATATTGCAGCAATATTCTAAGTATAGACGAATGACAGACTCATAGATATGTATGAGAGATTCTGGAGAGAAAAATTGTCTCGCATATCACGGTGAACCAACATTAGCATCTGTCCTACAATGGATTCAATATAGTCTTTCCCCTTTATGCAAACCGAAAATTCTAGCCCGAGAAGTTGCAACCAGTTGCACTCCTAAAGGTTAGCATCAGGAATGCTGATGGAATGATGAAAGGAGTCGCTCAGATGATTAATAGACATCAGCTTAATTTTGGAAGTGTTGATATTAACAAACCATCCCTTGCGCCTGTTAACTTCAGACTGAAGGCCATAGTTGACATTATCGAGCCGATCGGAGTTACTATCGAGACAGGAATATGAATATTCCATTACAGAGTTGGCAGTAAAGAGAGAAATAACTGCAAAGCCTAAGTAGGGATATAATCACATATGATACTATCTCCTCGATATTTTTACTGGTGTTATTTTTTGCAGGATCGGCTTGCTTTCAATCCTTCTGTAATGTAGAAAGAATATTCTGGGTAGTTTCAAGTGCTTCTACAAATCTTGCATACGACTGTCACTTTGACATTTCATAATTCCTTCAGTTGTATGGCAAAACACGAGTTGTTTTTTTTTCTCCCTCAGCTTTTCACTTGCTTTTCAATTTCATTCCGTAGTCGGCTGAAGAAGCGATGTCAAACACCTCACAAATCAATTTCTGTTGACTCGCATTGAAAAAATCTGAAATCCCAGGTTGGGGCTGATTGATCCGTGTGACATTAAACGTCGCAGGTAATTTTGAATTTCTCATTAGCGATGACAGATTCGAATTTGTGTTTACCGTTGATTTGAATACTTGAATCTAATGTAATCATTTTTTTCATAATTTCTAGTTAATCTTAATCTCATTCCGTATTAAATTTCTGCGTTCAAATGTTTTATAGTGTTAAGGAAGTAGAACAGTTAAAATCTGATGCGGAGAAATAAATACACAGAATGCTGCTGTTATTATTATTATTATTATTATTATTATTATTATTATTATTGGTGTTGTTTGTTTTTTGTGGAAACATTAGTTCTGTACGATCAGACAATTTAAGCAACGCCGGGCAAGGTCAGTACTGGGATGGGTGATCGCTTGGGAATACAAGGTGCTGTAAGCTTGGGTGTGCACGTGGTGTAATGAATAGCGGCTCGTAATTGGAAATCTAAGAGAGGAGTTCCAAATCCACTTTATTATAATCACTTACTCGCTAATACCATTGGGAAAGGATATGAGTTCACCACTTCTCCCCACTGATATGTATTGATTAGTAGGATTTCTTTTTATCAAAAATCATTATTATATGGAAAATTTTCTTAGAATTTAAAAATATTTCAGACATTCAATAAACAGTTAGAGATTGTTAAACCATAAAGAAAGCAAATCAATCAACCAATGTTGGTGTCGGTGTTGCTTACATGATGATGTTTACATGTAACATTTGTATGAGATCGTACCTTTTTATTCTAATTATACACCTCAATCTTGATTAGATGTTTCGTTTATTGATATTAATATTGATATCTTTCTCTGTGTGCATATATATATATATATATATATATATATATATATATATATATATATATATATATAAGGTTCCATTATTTTAAAGGACTTCGGGCCATCAGAAAAGTTCTCTGGTGAAATAAATTATTAAATGATTCATTAAAATGGTCCGTTTTTTTTAAATATTAACTCTGGATTTACATTAAGCTCTCTGGATTTCATCCTCCTTGGGATTACCCTTACGGATTACCAAGTTTTTCCTAACTTAACTATATATATATATATATATATATATATATATAACTTATATATATATATATATATATATATATATATATATATATATATATATATATATATGTGTGTGTGTGTGTGTGTGTGTGAGTGTGTGTGTGTGTGTGTGTGGTCTTATCTGTCTATTTATATACCTATCTCACTCTGTTTATATATATCTATATATTAAACTGTATTCATATCTATCTATCTATCTCATTATGTTCATATATATCTATATATGTGTTGAAACTTGACTAATGCATGGAATAATAATACAACACAAAATGTACTTAGAATAAAATATATTGAAACAAGAAAGTGTACACAATATTTACATATAGTCTTTTGTATATTCTTGGGAAGACCGTTCCTGCAGAATGTGTTGACTTAGTCGCAGTCGGGCAGAGTCTCCGGATTGAATCTCTGGATTCCTCCCCTCGTCTTCCCGGTACCAACCATATTTATATGGTCGGTACTCCACTATGCAAATTAGGTGGATTCTACCACAACAATATGTCACTGTATTCATATCTATCTTTTTTCTGTTTTGATCTTTTCACCCCAACCAAGACGGGTTTGTCACTAGTACCCGAGGTGTCAAAGAGAGTTAAAGTAAGAGAAAGTAATGGGTATAGAGAGAATTGAGGAATGTATAAAATATGAACTGTGTTCAAGACGACAGAAGATGACAATTGACATCGCATTTAACTTTTTGAAGATTGTATTTTCAGGGAAGCAATTAAATGGGAGGGAGTGTCACTTTCGTAAAGTGCGTGAAAGAAACTGTTCGAGTAGAAGTAGCGGTTATATCTAACTATTTCAACAGGGTGGGACGTAGACGTTTAATGTCACATAAATCGGGCACCAGGAAAATATCTTTTCAGAGCAGTTACCATGGAAATATTTGTAGAAAAAGTAGAACAAAGCCACGCCACGTCGGTGAGAAAGTGATTGAAGTGGATATGCCAGTGAGTATCGATTACATTGATGATCCTTTTTCGGATTTTCTCAAGAACATCGAGATGAATAGCAGGAGCACACGACCAAATATTACAATAGTTTCAATGCACGACCGAATGGTAGATTTGAATTATGCAAGATGGACTCTGACACGAAAAACTTTCTGACACGACAAAATAAACCAAGTTCCCTTGTAGTAGATGCAGCTATTGATTCAATATAGTTGTTCCACTTCAAGTCTGTTATTAACGTGATGCCAAGAAGACGCAGAGATACGCTCTCCAGAAGTCGAGCAACAGTCATGCAGATGGCGAGCAGGGAAGTTTCTCTATGGTGGTTAAATGAGAGCAGTTTAGTTTTGGTGGCATTCAAATTTAAAAGCCATTTCCTGTCCACGTTATCCATTGACTGGAGGTCCTTTATAAGAGTAACGTCCAGATTAATTTCGTCGGCTCTGACGGATTTGCTATTGAGATAGGATTAAATGTTACAGCGATCTTTATAAATGCCTACCTGGGAAATGATGACAACAGAAAGATGATTTATAGATCAGAAACAGCGTAGGACTTTGGATAGAGCCTTGTGTGACATCCGCGTTCGTGGGAAAGTACCTGGAAGCTAACCCGTTCATAATGACTTTCATTTCACGATTTGATAGTAATCATTAGAATAAATCAACAAATTGTCCTTTAATACCATAACGCTGAAGCTTTCGTTGAAGACCATCGTGCCAAACCCAGTCAATCACTAGCTTCGCGCTTATTATCAAGGACTTGATATAGATATTCAGTGATTGCTGTAAGCAAGTCAGCGGTAGACGGGGCAAAACAGATGCTATATTGTTTGTCTGATATTAATTATTTAAATTCTATCAGTGCTTATGTTCCGTTGGTGTAATCAATAGCGGCTTAGAATGAGAAATCAGAGAAACAATTTTGAATTTCTGTCAGATACGTAGCATTAACTTAAGTACAAATACACTGGGGGCAGATATTAATCAATCTCCTATTCCAACTATGGGATAAAGAATAGGACTTGTATCTTGAAAAAGCGTTTTTTTTCCCTCAAAACACATAATACAATATTCACAGGCCAACATATTATTATTCATACAATCCAGGATATGTTTCTGCTATAAATAAGAAACAACATGTTGATAATATATAATAAAAAATAACGGAAAAAAATCAATTATCAGTGGATATACGTCGGCTTATAATAGAAAGAAATAACAAACCATTTGATTTTCAATATTATTTTTCCTTGACAGTGCGAGGAAGAGTGTGTTGAATATTAATATCTTATATCGTAGAATAGCAAGTGAAATTTTCAAATCAAAATTCCGCTATGTACAAAGCTGCGGATGGATCTATCTATCTATCTCTCTCTCTCTCTCTCTCTCTCTCTCTCTATATATATATATATATATATATATATATATATATATATATATATCTGTTCTCATATCTCTATCTCAATCTTTTAATATCTATCCCAGTTTTTTTTTTATCTAACTATCTATCTATCTATCACGGTATTTTCTTATCTATCTATATCTCTATTTTTCTCAGTCTTTCCTTATATCGCTCTCTATATCAATCTATCTCAGTAATTTCTTATCTGTCACATTTTCTCACATATCTATCTATCTATCTATCTATCTATCTATCTATCTATCTATCTCTCTTTCTCTCTTTATATATATATCAGCATTTTCTATTCTGTATATCTAGCTAGCTAGCGACCTAACTTTTCTTATCTTTCTTTTTCTCCTTTATTTATATCAGGACTTTCTTTTCTAGCTTTCTTTTCTTTCTGTCTGTCTATCTATCTATCTATCTATCTATCTATCTATCTATCTATCTATCTGCGTGACAGTAGTGGGTAATACAAGCTCATATATAAATACAGGCATATATCTGTATATATCTACTTCTATATATCTGTTTGACTTCTTTTGTAGATTTATTTTCGCATAAAATAACCTTCGCTGAAATTTACTGTACACTTTGTTTTGATGTTGCCTCTGTTTGTATATGTCTGATGACATCTTGCCAAAATGATGGCGCATTTGGCAAATGTCTTGTATACAAGGATAGCTTCACATTTTTAAATTGGGGGGGAAGTAAAAAAGAACACTAAAACGCAAACTATGAATCATCGTATATTCAATTAGTTCTTTTCCCAATCGAGTTGTTTTTTTCTTCATCTTAATATATATCAGCTTTTCAAATCAAGTTTATCAGTATGTTCCTGAGAAAGAAAATTTAGCCTAATGGTATATGACATTAGCTCAAGAACATTGAATCATAACCAAAACTGTGAGAAAGATCTTATGGAAGAAATGTTATTTTCAGTCAAGTTCATAGCTTCAGCAAAAACTGGTTAAAACACATATACGATATCTGACCCCAAAATATCGAGAGTGGATTAATAAAAAGAAAACTAGAGTATATATGAATTCGGCATTTAATTTACATCGAACGCCACACCTAAAGCAACATATTTTATCCAGTGTCGTTTCCATTGATTGAAGCATTCCTGGAACTCCATTTTTTGGTATATTGAGCAATTGCCACGGCGTATTCTTTAGGCTTTCTACGACGTCTTCAGATCTTGTTTCCTTCATGTGGATTTGATTTTTGTAAAGCAGAAAAATATCGTAAGTGCAGAAATCTGAGGAAATTGGTTTTCGAAACTGGGTAAAGCTGTCCTTGGCCACATCCTGTTGCACAATCTGCGCAGAATGAACAGCTGCGTTGTCAATGTGTAATTGTGACTTACCGGCTGTATCATTTTCAGAAGAAAAGTATCCCGGAAACGCAGCAACATGTCACTGTACTACGCCTTGTTTGCTGCCTGTCCAGGTAAAGCACACGCGTGATGGAAAATACTCCTGTCGTCAACAGTCTTCATATTACTTTGACACGTTCTTGATTTCTGCGGACTCTGAGAGGTTGGAGTTTCCACTACAAAGAATCGGCCTTGGATACGGGGTCATAGACATATTTACAAGATTCCAGCCCCTTTATGACGATCACACTGTCGGGATGTTCTTTCCAAGCAGTGGTATAAACAAGATATCTGTGCGCTCCAGCAAAACATCTGCCAAGTTGCTTCACTCATCATTCGCTTTGTTACCATAGCTACAGGTCCGCTTTTTAATCAGACATCATATGACTTTGTATATATATATATATATATATATATATATATATATATATATATATATATATGCGTGCCAGTGGAAAGCTTGGGCGATTTGTTTTTATATATATATATATATATATATATATATATATATATATATATATTTGCTTCATCTTACTTATTATAAAACAGAGATTGAATGTGTGTGTGTCTGTACGTTTATATATTGGATCGGATTTCCTACATTTTTCAACCGATTTCAACAAAACTTCACAGGACTACGTAAAATTACCTTGCGGTGGTTCTGACAGCGCCAAAAATTAGAAAAACATTATTATTTTTGTACGAAATCAATTTGGAAACACGATTAATAGGCATCACGAGAATGAAAAGGGGACAACTCATATCGAGTTATACTTATTATAAAACCCAGGTTGTTTGTTTGGGTGCATGTTCGTTTATATATGGGATTGGATTTCCTACAATTTTCAACCGATTTCAACAAAACATCACTTTCTTTTGGCAGGTAGATTTTCTTATTGTCTTGGACACTTTTATCTTTATTTTTACATACAGAATGCTTTTAAAAGTCCATTTACAAGACAATTGTTTATAATAAAATTCTCTTCAATCGGTAGACTCATAACGATTGAAAACAATGTTTTTGTTTGAGTTTGGGTTTGACCAATTCTTAAAAAAAAATGCTAATTAAGACATGCGTCTCGGTCAACCTTAAACAATAATGTTTGCCAATTTTATTTTTCAGTCTTTATGATGGTCGATACTTGATCTATCTCTTACTTCTCATGTCGCCGGGCTCTACTGCTAGTAGTATATATATATATATATATATATATATATATATATATATATATATATATATATATATATATATATGTATTTGTTTTATATATATATATATATATATATATATATAAATGCATACAAACTTTATCGCACAAACTTTCAAGCGAATTTCTTGGAATAACTAATTCTTGAAATGTACGCGTTTTTATAAGCATATTCATTATTAAAATTATAATTAGTATGATGGAGAAGAGCTTGGGCTAGAGATGGAGAAGAGCTTGGTACTTTAATTCAATTTAATTCTAATAATTATATTGAAGCTTTCGGCTCTTTTTTGAAACATGAGTACTCTTATATAGCGATGAAATCATATCTTTAAATAAATAATTATATATATATATGTGTGTGTGTGTGTGTGTGTGTTTGTGTGTGTGTGTGTGTGTAAGTGTGTGTGTGTGTGATTAATACGAATACAAAAGCAACACATGTAAATATTCTCTACATTAATTTCCGTTTTAACGTTACATATGATCTTCCGCTGAACAAATTCCAATTCCCGAGATGGAATAAAAAAACAACGATAGGTTGTAGCCAACAAAATCATGGCGTCCGCACTTAAAAAAAAAAAAAAGGTTTTGCTAAGGACTGAAACGTTCAAAAACATTAACCCAAAACAGAATAGCATATGAACTTTATATATATATATATATATATATATATATATATATATATATATATATATATATATATATATATGCATATATTATGATATTCCGAGCGAGTATAGTTTCTTATACTTATAAGATATATATATATATATATATATATATATATATATATATATTATGATATATATACATATTATATATATATACATATATTATGATATGCCGAGCAGTATAGATTCTTATACTTATAAGATTTATATATATATATATATATATATATATATATATATATATATATATATATATATAAAGAGAAAAAGAATCTTAGTAATTTTCGTATACAAGAACATGCTCATGGTGAAAATGTCACGAGCTGATTATTTTTTTTATAGAAAACACACCCATTTAAAATATAAAGATACGCTCACGTCACCGAATTATTTTTATAATAAAAACAAAGAATTTTGTTATTTATATGAATTAAAGAGGAAGGAAGGATATAATCATAATGATGATAAATAAAGATCGACATTTGACTTGAAAATTCTAGCCTTGTAGTGTTCTGAAAAGCAACGAAGCGGTTATCTTTTCACCAGCGCAACATCAACATAGAGCAGCACAAATATATATAAACGCACAAAAATTCAATCATAACCTAAACACAATGGTGAAAAAAAAAAACGAGATCAGTTGAGACATATACAGTTCACTCAAATGCACGCACAAACATACGAACACAGTTAGACGCACGTACGCGAATACACAGGCATACACGTGCAGAGGGTGAGTACGTGCACTTTTTTATGTATCTATGTGTACACCATGCATGCGCAGGCATAGGCACACACATATACACCGACCCGCATAAACACACAATCGCACACCAAATCAATCCAAAACCCATGCATTTGTAATAAAGTAAATGTCACCCAGGAAAGTGAGGAATTAATGAAAGAATGAAAGAAAATTTTAATACTTAAAAGGAAAGAAAAAAGGAGATGAAAATAAACAAAGTATCAACACCTATCAAGCGAAAGTAACACCACAATAATAGTACAAAGATATAAAGAAATATTAAGGGACTGACACGGTTTCAAAGAGTCGTTGCAGCTATGTAACCAAGAAACTAGACAAGGGATTTTTCCGTGTTCATTATCGCTGTATTTTGATGTATCAGTTATTAGTTTCGTTTTGGTAGGGGTAGGGATGTATTTTTCAATAAATTCTGACATCTGTTAAATGCATGACGTCTAGATTTTTTTTAAACATGAACTATGTGAAAAAAAAAACTTTTAATTATGTTTAATGCTTTCAGAATTTTTTTCAGTATTGATCACTCAAAGACAACTTGCCTTAAATGCTTTTATCAGCAAAGCACTGAAAGACCAGCAATTTTAGCTAAAAAAAAACAGTAATCGATATTACCAATATATATATATATATGGTGAAATAAATTATTACAATGGTACCTTAAAGTTTCCTGTTTTTTTTCTTTAAATTAAATTATTCGCTCTGACTGAACATTATGCTCTCCAAGTTCCATCCTCCTTGGAATTATCCATACGGATTACCAAAATTTCCATTAATTATACAAAAATACGCGCACACACACACACAACACACACACACACACACACACACACATATATATATATATATATATATATATACAGATGTGTGTAAATTTATATTTATTACTAGTATAGATGTAAGGTTTTATATCTCGAGCAGTATTTTGTTATGAGCAGAACGTACTGCGTTCATTCTCAGTCTCTCCCTCTCCCTCTTCATATATATATATATATATATATATATATATATTCCTAAAAATTTATATTTACTTGTAGTATAAATACTAGCTCCTATATCTTTGAGCACAGTTTTGTTAAAGCAGTATATATATATACATATATACATATATATATATATATATATATATATATATATATATATATATATATATATATATATATATATATATATATATATAAAAAAAAGAAAGAAAGAACAGTAAGATATATAATCTGGTGTTCTTATAGATATTTTTATTTTTACAAAATAGTGCTCAATCTAAATTTACAGAGCATTAATATTATAAATTAATTAATTTAAAATATGGTTGAATAATTTTAAAGTTGTATTCAAAATTGTAGTTAAATAAAACGATTTGTAGTTGAATAAAACGAATTCTAAGTTAAGCATCTTTTAAAATTGTAGTTAAATAAAACGTATTCTAACCTAAACACCTCTATCAAATCACTACAAGCACTTAAAAGAATCCAATAAAATACCTACAGTAAAATGAAAGTAATATGAACAGCTAGATGTAAGTCATTGAATGACCCATGTCCTTTGTACTTACATGAGAAACTATATATTACTGGATTTATATAACATTTTAAAAAAATAAAAGTACACTAAATCAGAGAAATTAATTAACTATTTTTGCTGTCAATGACAAAAATTTTACTTAAATAATATTTAAATAATTTTTTTAAAAATGTGACTTAGTAATATACATATTTATACTTGATGTGAAAATAATTTTACATACTGTAGGTGATTCTAATACGTTTACTTGTTTTAAAAAGTAATATAGTATATTAAAAATTAAAAGCAATTACTTTTATTTAAATCGTAGTTAAATAAAACGTATTCTAACATAAAAAAAAAAACAAACATCTTTAAGTATATAAATAGAAAAAAATGATGTAATAATTTTTGCCGTTAACAATAAATTTAAAAAATATCTAGACGACATGCATTTAACAGATGTCAGAATTCATTGAAAAATACATCCCCACCCCCTACCAAAACGTAACTAATAACTGATACATCAAAATACAGCGCTAATGAACTCGCAAACACCGCCTTGTCTAGATGAAAGGGTTTCTCTGTATCCTTGGAAACGTGAATTGAGATTATTTGCTGTGCCTTTAAAACCCAGGAATAAGTTACTCCAAAATTCGCTTGAGGATGAAATGAAACTAATGTCTTTAATTTAATTACAAAATTAAATTCGAATCTTTTAGCTTCAATTTCTGAAACATGGTTAGAACTGAAAAAAAACATATTTCAAATCAATTAATTTATGATATTATATATATATATATATATATATATATATATATATATATATATATATATATATATATATATATACTGATGTCACATATGGTATGGTTCCCGTGCCATATATTTATATGTCTTCCATAAAATCCAATGAAAAATATGCATTGCTGTTTGTACTGAAAGGGAGTCTCGTTTTCAATTTCATTGCAACTACCGTAATGAAGCATCCTTTTACCTTCTCTATGAGTACTTTCATTGTAATTGTTCTAATGTAGTTCTAATGTCTCATCATTTTACAATTGAAACGTCTAGATGTAAAAGTAGGTCCTATTTGAGCAGTTTATTCTACCGTATTTCTCGCTTGTGGAAATATCTTCCGCCTTCATTGTTTCCAGACATGTTTGATCTTATAAAATTATATGCAAAATTATTCTCTATTTTATGTCTTTCTCCATTCCTGTCTATTTATTGTTCTCGCTACTTGAATTTTTTTTCTATTTTTCTCTTATTTCACACGCTGTATCCTCACTGCATCTAATGTATTTTTTGTCTTGCTTCCTTATGAAATGAATATATATATATATATATATATATATATATATATATATATATATATATATATATATATATATTCATTTCATTTCATTTTGGTTCCCAAAAAAAATTTCGCTTGAAGATGGAACAGAGCTTACTTTAACTCAATTTAATTCAAATAATTATATTGAAGTGTTCGGCTCTTGTTTTGAAACATGAGACCTCTTATGTCGCGAGTTGGAATCATATTTTTTAAACAAATAATTACATATATATATATATATATATATATATATATATATATATATATATATATATATATACTGCACTTCAACAAGATGTGTTGTTTAACTTGCTCGTTTTGATAGATCAGTTAAACAGAATACTGAAATTGATCTTACAGGTGCTCTTTCTTTTCAGCCTTGCTACGCTTACCAAATCATTATATATATATATATATATATATATATATATATATATATATATATTTATATATATATATATATATATATATATATATATATATATATATATATATATATATATATATATATATATATATATATATATATATATATATATAATTGTGTATATCTGTTGTAAACTCATACTTGGTTTTATTGGCTAGTATGTAAAAGATTTATTGTTTATGCATATATATATATATATCTCTCTCTCTCTCTCTATATATATATATATATATATATATATATATATATATATATATATATATATACACACACATATATGCGTGTTTGTCTGTGAGTGTGTGTGTGTGTATGTGTGAGAGAGTGAGTATATGTCTATTTACTGCATATATATTGACAGTTTGTTAGTGATTACCTACTCTTTGAAGAGCGGTTTCATTATCAATTCTTCATATCATACTTGAATATTACATCATTATTGACATTAGCTATCGATTTGCTGTTATCAACATCAAAGAAGAAACTAATCGAATTCTTATTCAATTCATTTAATTAACTTGATCGTCAGTTTCATCTACCGGTCTTTGAGAAAAATGATATAAAATAATTAATCGACAACTGATCACTTCAATATAAAACCGCAAAGAAACAATGTAATAAAACAAAAAAGATCCTGGCAAAAAAGAATTTGTTATCGGTCGAACAGAAAGTAGATTAGACAGTCAGGATGCGCGACATGCAACGGCGAGACATGCGGCAAAATAAAATAGAGAATTAGTAAATTAAAATCAGTCGACCAGCAGCAAATACTCTGAAGACATTTTTCAGTAATACTAAGGTCTTTTATGATTGAGTCTATTTTATTGATTATTACTTGATCAAATGGACGGCTTTCAGTAGATGGTAGCATGTAGTACTGATAACGAAACCCATTTCTTAGGTAAGGTATATACTGATTTACTAAGCATAGCTCAGTTATGGAACAAGGCGACAGCTGTGGAGTATTCAGTGAGGATCTAATACACCATTTCTTAATATTTCAGACAAACTTGCTAACGATTTTACCATTAAACTAGCGACTGTTTTTCTTGTTTTTTAGGAGGTATGTCGGATATAATAGTAAATATGTTTTCATATATTGTATACCATATGAAAGCTTAAGTAACCTTTTGCATATTTTTATGATATTTTTTAGCATATCCTTAAACATTCTATATCGACATAATATTATATTTTAATTAGGTAATATATGGTAAAATCTGTGAATACTGTTTCTTCATTTTAATGGACTGTCAAAAATTGTCCGTACTTTCGAAAATAACTTCCGCCAGTTTCAGTCCCTTGAACTGCCCCTATTTTTGAAACTATGAGTGTGTTTTAGTTTCATTGGGAGTGTTACCTACTCAAAATAGATGAATCTTTTTAGGGTTTGTTAGCCGCATTAATAAAGAAAAACGTGTTTTAAAAACGGCGTGATCGTTATGGTGAAAAATTACAAGTTGTTTATTAAATCTATATAAACACATGCGTAAAGTACTAAATAAATTGTATTTAGCGGACACATCGTATTCCTTTCGCCCCAAATCTCCCTCACACAAATATATATGAGAATATGATATACAAATTCTATATATTAGTCACCTGGTGAGTGATTGTATGACAAAATGGAAAAAAAAACGAAGTCACGTAGATGATTAATAAGATTTGGATGTGATTAAGAAGAACAAAAAGGTTTCCCAAGAAGTTACCTTTTTTTTTAGAGGAACAAGCTTAAGGATTAAGATTAGGTTCAAAATCCCAGCGTTGAAATTACATTCCAATGATCAGTAAAAATCTTAGAGAAGAGACTTATAAAATTTATAATTTACTGAAGCTTTACAAATTCTATATTGACAAGATACATGACAAATGTAAATTATAATAACTTATTACGCCATCAAATAAGACCTTCATTTGCTTCAAAGAGAAATTATACTGTACAATGGAAGTATATTATGATGTATTATTATTTATCGTGGTAGATTTAGTGCAAGCTTCAATAAAAAGTGCAATTTAAAACATTTTATCGCATAATTTGTGTTCACTTTTATCTATCTTTATTAATTATGATCTAACAAATGGTATATATATGTTAAGAGGTACATCTTTTTTATACAAGTGGACTCGTGCAGTGTGTACTTGTACTGCTGCCGGTGAATACCCGGGAGTAATACAGTCAGAGAGTGAGTGTGTGAGGTAACCGCTTTGTAGGAGTCACAGCTGCGAGCACGTAGACTCAGAATGAAGTCATACTTCGATACTGAATTTCCCAGACTGTATATATATTATTATTGCTACTAACCGCATTTCTGGATCTACTAACCGTATTACCACTTGTATTATTACGTCAATACATTTATTTGCTATATTTCATTCCTCCGTTTGTTATTCATTTGAGACCGGATTTCATCCGGAATCCACAACAATATATATATATATATATATATATATATATATATATATATATATATATATATATATATATATATATATATAGGGTAGGTGCTTCGACTTGAAGATACACTGCATATCAGTGTAAGTTCACATCTTTAGCAAATTTATAAATTCAATGTTGACCTGTTCAAATGATGTATTAACCGTTTATCTGTTTTATTTTTTAACGTTTTCCAAGCTCATACAATACAAGAAAGGAGCCTTCTATCTTGAGTGAACCTTGGGCATTTTATTGGGGGAACGTTAGTAAAAATATAAATTTACCATTCCTCTCCAAACATTCCTGCTTTTTTGTTACTAACAAAAGTATTTCAGGTCTTCTAAGCCCTTTAAATATTTTCGGTGAATTATGGAATTTCAGTTATCGTCTTTCAAATAATGTTATTCAATGTTTATACTATGGTTTTTCCTCCAATGTTTAAGAATGTCATGCTTCTATTTGATAGTGATGAACAAATCATTTAATAATATAGATTGTTACTTGATCTATTAACTTGCGCTGTCTATCTCAGATAATAATATCTTCTTTGATTTAGTTTTTCATGGGTAAAATATCTATTACTGCTATATTTATTAACATCACGTGGCAATAATACCTGCTTTTCTATTTCTTTTGCTTTTTTTTTACAAGTTCTCTAACTTGAAAATATCATTAAGACAATTCCAAAGTTTTAAATAACAAATTAACTAAGCGGAAGATGGTCATTACATCCCTTGCCAACAAACAAATTCCATTTACAATAATGCATCGAGCGCAAGGCTGAAAGTATCTTCGCCGTGGTCATCATCAAATTTAAAACAAATTTAAAAACTTAACTAACTAAATAGGAGTAATTGATAGCGGCTCGGATTAAGGAATCGGCGAGCCGAGTTCGAATTCTAGTCGAATTCATTACATTCACTTAAGTGCTAATAACCTTGGGAAAGGTATGAATCCTCTAATTTCTCCATCGAACTATGGGTAAATAGAAGGACAGACCGGGTTCTATAGCCTTGGATTGCAACTGGTCTACCGCAGAAAAGGAAACCTACTGCGGGAAAAAAATCTGCCTCGTCAGCCATGTATCGAAAGATACATGGTCACCTCAGCGTGTATCATGGAACTGAACATAACGGAACTGAACAAACAAATGCTGTTTATAAATTCACCTGTCCACGTGGAAATCGCATTATTAATAATAATATTTCGAATATCATATATATTCATTTTACAACCACAGTATCATGGCGCACATTAACACGCCATTGTTCTAAAAATAGATATATTTAATTTATAAAATCTATAAAAATAGTACTATTAAATCGCATAATATCAACCAACAAAGCAAAAAGCACGAGAAATCCGACAAACAAATAATAATAAGACAAACATATTAAGTTAAATGGATTGTAAAAAACGATTACAAATTCTAGAAGCATTAGGCATAAAAACAAACTAAACATCAATAAAAGTTCAATATAATTTGGAAGAACCACAGATCACTTTACTTATCGTCTACATCTATACTCTGAAATTCTTTTCACTATTTATTCATATATCTATTTTCATTTTTCTTATTATTTTTTATGGATACTCATAGAAGAAGCTCTTTGTTTTAATTAAAAAGGGAATTTAAGGTGACAATTTTTTCCTGTTTCGTATTGAGTGTCCAGTTCCTTCTAAAGATTTTTCTTCTTTCTCATTTCCGGTGGTCGCTTGAATTTGTTGGCATTATCACCTTGATTGATAGGTTGCCTCTTACGCCCTAAACCTAAAGTCGAGTAACACTTGGGACTTGTACAGTGTGAACATGTAAAGTTTTTTAGCAGACAAAAAAATACAAAATGGTTTACACGAACTATCACGTGTAGACAAGAAGAATCGATATCTGAAAATCACAAGATTCTGATGGTAAAAAATCAATAGATATTTTGATAATAGTATATGAAAGAGGAAAATAATCAGCTATTTACCAATTTATAAAAATACGATGATAAAAAAAAAATCCTTAACAGATCACACTCGAAGATCATTAAATAAACTTGTATATATAAAAATTCATCTCATATAAATCAACGACAGGATAAAGTCTACACCGAAATAAAATAAAAAACACATCCCAGTAGATTTTAGAAACTGCTCAGTATGTTATCCGTGGAGAAATATTTGTAAATATCATCTTAAAATGTTATAACAAACACACTACGATTTCAACTTTCGGATATTTTTGCTGATGTAATATGCAATATTGGGTATATCGATTTTGGAAACGTGATATTGTACTCAATTTGAAAGTTAGGGTTTGATATGATTAATAAGAATACAAAATATGTTTTCCAAATCGTTACCATTTTATATTTTTTAGGAAACGATTTTAAAGATTAAGTTTAGGTTCAAAATCATAGCATTGGAATTTAATTCCAATGATCAGTAAAAGTCTCATAGCACAACCTTATAAAATTTATAATTTACTGAAGATTTACAGATTGTATATTGACAGTATACATGAGAAATGTAAATTAATACTAACTCATTGTGGCATCAAATATGACCTTCATTTACTTGAAAGGGAAATTATGATTAATAATTTAACTATAATATTATGCAATATTATACAGATTTAATGCGATTTTCTATAAACTAGGCAAATGTAAAATATTTTGTCTTATAATTCGTGCTCAATTTTATCTATTTTGTGTTTTTATTAACTATGATCTCACTAATAATCCAAGAAAAAATTCCCCAAACATAATTCACTGAGTAGCCTTTTTGTGTAGTAAAAAAGTTCCTCGATGGAACTTACTTCTTACCGATTGAATATAGAGCGAATGTGGTTGGTTTTCTACTATGTAAATGGCATAGCGTTTTCTTGCTGAGAACCTTTGCCTCGGTGGAACCAGGGAATGTAGTTTGTCTGCGCACTTTCTGTGGAACTAGCTGTAGAGCAGTGAGAGGCTTGACACATCCCGCCAGTGGGAGAGAGGTTGAAGGGTGGAGAATAATTCTTGACCAACGAAGCATCGGAGACGCTTTTAAACTCTCTCAGGGTTGGAGAGTGAACTTTGAGCAGCTCCCGTCAAAATATGACAACGGTACTCTATTTTATCATAATCTATCTCTTATAAAAGTAGATGATAGCTGGAGGAAAGGAATCAGGTATTTACTGGAGCAGGGAGTGTGTCTTCAAAAGACACTATACAGACGTCATTTGACCGGAAGTCATACGTAGTCGAACGGTTAGGCACGTCAGATTCAATAACGGTTTCCCATATGAAATATACTTCCTCCGTCAGAATTCGAAACATTATTGTTTCGAATTCTGACGGAGGAAGTATATTTTTCTGAAAATATTTTCTAGAATATTCAAACTGGCAGATGTTGAATAAAAAATAATGTTTAATTTAAAAAAAAGAGCTTCTATTCGAATTTGAGTAACCATAAAAATAACGTTTAAAAATATAACACACACACACATATACACATACATACAACGTGTGGTCTATCATATATTACGACATATAAACTTTTTCCTCATATCAGTTTACATGCTAGTTTCATATATAAGTTGATATACAGCTTCTTAGATATAGATAGGCAGATATATATGGAAATTCATGAATACATCATAGTGTACACATGATCAGACGGCAAAAAGAAATTGAAATTCTATTTAACTGATAGATATCTACATAATGCTATTTGTCATAAATTGTTGTCTTCAAAGAATATTGTATTAAAATGACCCGCGAGTGGAATGCGTAATATTTTATTCATTACGTTTTAGACTTTGAGATAAAGAAGTTTAATTATTAAAGTAAACCGACTTTTAATTAAAACAGCAAAAAGGAAATGAAATTGTGTCTACATTAACAACGGAAAAATATTATCTCATTATATATATGAAAGCAAGACTCCAAATATTTATTGTCTTAGTATTTAGTAGTCAGCAAATTACTTAGTACAATTACCATACAGAAATATGAGAACGATGTCAAGTGTGCTTATCTAAGCTTGACAAAGCAGGTTAGGCGGTTATTATTATTATCGGATGCGTGTAAATCAAGTGCCCCATATCTGGATTATGATTGTTAACCAACCCACGGTATATATGTGAAGTCAGAGTCATGGCATCGTCTACTGTTAATTCCTAATTAAAATCGCTTGAATAAGAGTTATGGTCCAAGTTCCTTGCACCACATGATGGTCCAAGTTTAGAACCAATGAAAGAATAACACGAACACAGGTATGGAATACAAAGATATATTACAACAGAAATATAATATATAGAAGTAGAAGTATTAGCAATGACTATCAGATTTGGTTAGAGTGACTATGTTGTCTCGACAAGTATCACTATTCCAATGTCCTTACAATATGCTCTCAATTATGTCTCTTCTTCTTACAATCTCCTGATACCTCTTGCGAGGCGCAGTATTTATAATGTCAGGAATAGTCCATTATTATTATGGGGAAGTTCCCATAACAATACGATTAAAAGTTAGGTGATGGGACGTTTGCTCAATGGTAGCTTAAGGAAAGGAGCCGGCAAAATATGCACTTATTATTTGTAGGACCAACAAAACATTTCTGAAGCCTTAAAATCTTAATTCTTATTCTTGCCACAATTATCGAGTCGATCATTTTGGTGACGATGAAGTTATGTGATGCCAGTCCAGAATTCTTGCCTGCTGATTCTGCGAGTTTTTAAAGAGGTATCTCTTTGTACTTAAATAATCCCAACGTTGGGGGAATTTAACCAGACACTGACCTGCGTAGGTAGAATTTATTGATTTATTTCATTCGTTTAACGGTACGGCATATCAACTTCTTGTGTGTCTATCAATACCGAATTTAATTTTCTTGCAGGCTTGAAGTAATAATTATATGATATGTTATTCTGCCTTCACAATTGATTCCATGGTAGATGATACTCACCTTTTGTTCTTATAGATGTTTGTGTAATCATAATTGTCATAGTTGGTGATATGTGTGTTTTATGTTGCATTTGAAGTTATATTTTGGAATACAGTTTTATTTCTTTCAGAAATTATAGGATACTATATTGATTAATGTCATGAAAGTGTTTTGTTTTTTTTGTTTGTTTATTTTTTTCATGTTGGTTGATTTTGTTTTCAGGGGCATAGCAACATCTATGGGTTATTTAATGCCGTGATCTAAATATTTCGAACGCAATTCTATTCCATTAGTTAGATAGAATGCATCATTGATCAATTTTTTATAAATACTTATAGTTAGCCATTTCACTATGAATAGGTGCTGTTGATCTTTTTACTAAATAAAAATATATTGAGGGTATTTTTGTTATAAAAAATGTGTGATTATACTCTCGTGGTGTTTAGGATTTCACGAATTACCCATAGCTGACGAGCTGTACAGGTGCTACCATCCCAGGTCAGGCTGGACTTGGGAACAACAGAAATTAAGATATAGTTCTACGCTCCTCAAAACATCCAATATCCCAATAAGGAGTTTTGTTACCGGTTTCAGCTTGAGTAGAACTACGTGACTGAAATTGGTTGTTATGGCAAGGATTGAAACAAAGTTTTCTGCATGCTGATTTAGCTGCCATGAATGAGACCAACCCGGAGAGATACGACAAAGGGGCCCCCAGCTTAATGCAAGGTTTGATTTAGCTGCTTAAAAAAAAAGAGAAAATATGCACCAAAATCAAAAGTGACAACCCTTGCCGACCAAAGGAGAAGAGATTCACGGAATAAATAATCTGAACCGAAAATTGTTATCGGCCTTTGACGAGCAAACAGGCCATGTAAGAAGGTCGAACACCGCAGGCGAAATGAATAGTGGGTCATTTCCTAATATCTTGTTAGAAACTGACCCACCATTCATGATCGAAAACTGTGACGCAAAGTTGAAACACCAATATATCTAGAAAAAGAAAAAAAATATAACAACCCTCTGAGGACACGGATGTAATGATATCTACTATTTCCGCTTATGAAGAGAACTTCAAAATTAAACAATCCCTGAATACATGTTCAGTTACTTGAGGTCTGTGACCTGACATGCAAATCTATTTTACTGATTAGAATACGTTTTTAAACACATCAATTCCCAAAGAAAATCATGTATGTGATAAAACTTCCAAAATTAGGACGGGATTTAAGGACGGAATGTGCAACGCTGAAATCCGAAGATGCATCGAGACAGAGAAAGATGCCTTCCAAAATCTAAGGACATAAATGTTTCGATATAAACAAAGAAACGTTTACTGAAATGTTATGTAATATAAGTCCTTCTAATACACAGTGAATGATGGATATTTCTCTTCACAGATAAAGAAGTAACATGAATCAACAAAAAAGTGGTTCTACAGAAGGATACTGAGAATATTATAGACAGAACATATGAGCAACAACGAGGTTCTACAGACAATGTAATCGAAAGGGACACTTATGGATGAGGCGGTAGACATTTCTAAGGCAAATAATGAGGAAAGAGGGTTTGAGAAGTATGATACTCACAGGTCAGATTGAGTAAAGAAAGAGCAGATGAAAACAATGCCTAACCTACATAGATAGCTAGAATAAATGTATGGTGTTAGAAGGTTTAGAAGAAATAGCAACATGACAAAATTTATTAAGAGCTTAGAAGGACAGGAAATTAGGAAGACCATCAATGCCCTGAAGGGAGACGGCACATAGAAGAACAGCGACTGATGTAGTAGAACACTTCTTCTTCTTCTTCTTCTTCTTCTTCTTCTTCTTCTTATTATTATTATTATTATTATTATTATTATTATTATTATTATTTTCTTTGATTTCTGGCGTTTACACATTTTTTTCCGGGTCCCGCTTAAGGTCCTAAGGTTAGAAATGGTATCATGACACTTTCCACTGACAAAAAAAAAAAAAAAAAATACATAGATAATGCCCTTCGTAAAGTGTGGGCTGTACTTGTCAGAACAATTGTTTGTATGTCTTTGAGGCATGGACTACCAGGAATCCCTTCAATTAGTCTACTGGAATCTTTTCCAACCAATCCTAGGGCTCCAACTACAACAGGGATTGTTGATGTTCTCATATGCCACATTTTTGAGATTATTATTGTTATTATTTTTATTATTATTATTATTATAACATTGTTAACTATGTTAGTGCTACCAAAATGGCACAAGCAACTTCAAGTCAATAAAAAACAAAAAAAGAAACCAGCTTGCTATATATTTTTTTCATATTATCTTTCTTATGATGCTTTGTTTATTGATGTAAAATCTAGAATTCCTTCTTTCAATGCTAACTGTAAGAAAAATCCTAGATTACACATGGCGAGTATAATACAAATGCAAATGCAAAATTCTCAGTAACCTTTTGTAGAAATAGATATTTAAAATAAATGCCATAACGTTTCAGGTTTTAGAAGAGCATGCCTCTCCGGACATTGTTTACTTATTATTTGTGTTGTGATGACTACTTTTATTGCAGCGGTGAGGGGATTATTAGAGCAAATACTCTTTGTTTTCTTCACGGTTTTGAATGAAATATTCTCCTATAGAATTGGTTACCAATACTTGATAAACGCAGCTGATTATTCCATATATGTGGGTGTGTAAAGGAAATGCATTCATGCCTTTCTTAAGGCTTATTTTACAAAAGTGAAGGCAACAATCTTGACCAAAATTTGAACACTCCTCACCAATTTCACTTACCACGTACGCTAGCCACGTGCCATTTTATTTCCTTTCGTATGTAGACTTTTGAAAGAAGTAGTTAATGGATAACTCTCTGACAGAGAAGATAGAAAAATATGGGAAGCTACGATCACCAACGTTTGGAAGAAACACGCAACATAGAAGATGGCAGATCCGAATTGCCGTTGTCCGTACACTTAGAGACCACTACGAAGTAAAACTTGATTGCATTTAACTGTCAGCACATTAAGCAAAATCATGGATAAATAATGACTAGTGTACATTGTGCAGTTCATTACTATTCAGATATCTTGCTTTAGTTTCTCGATATGCTTCTTTTTCTTAATACATGTATTATCATCGCCTTTTACATTTGGTTTCTCCGTACTACATTCGTTATGTTAGGCAAATGTTTTCATTAACTATTCTCCTTCTGTTTCGTTGATATCTTTAGTTTCCTTCCCAGTGCCACCCCATTACCTTTTATTTCCAGTCCTCTCTAGAATATGTTAGATATCTATTCGTAACACTATAGAGTGAAACATTTTTATTTTATTTTATTTATAATAATATTTCCAGCAAGCCGAATCACCTAAGACGCACTGAATGTGCCTTCAGCATCCGACATTACTTCCTTTCTGATTAGCGCGCACTTTTGTTTGCATCACCATTGTTCCATACACGGCAACTCTACTTCCTGTGTCCGCGTTTGTGTCATTGCGCCAAACAATAAACGCCCAGACTCTGTGAACCGTAGTTGCATATCAAGTTCATTCACTCAACAACCATGAACAAAATCAACCACAGAAAAGATCTAAGACATTGCCAACGACTCGCAGAATATTAAAATTTATAGAAGAGTATGAATCTATCAATGAAAATCATGCAATATAATGACTGCCCCTGAGATTGATAGGGGACTTGTTTCCATTTGCATTCCACACATTTTTATTGAGGTACCAATTTCTAGTTAGCCTGTGATTTATTCCGCCCTTCGGTAGGTCATATTCTTAGAAGTTTGCTAACCACCCTGGATGCACTCAAACTGGAAAAGCCGGGGAGAAGTTTTATTCACCGACTATACGGCAAAAGGGGTAATTTAAATTATAAATATTCAATCAAAAATTATCTCCTAACTTAACACTTTGGTTCATTGGTGAGGAAACATATATGAACAAACTATTCTTGTTCGTCTTAGTCAAAATAATCTTAAATTTAAAACATTTTTTAAGTACGAAAAAAGTACGATGTGTAGAATAATATAGACATATATGGTTAATCGGGTCCTTTAAGAAAAAATCATATTCATAAATAACAATAAAAATAAAATTTCGTGATAGAAATTCAAATTCCATAATACATTACCATGAACGAAAAACCGCGTTTAACAGATTTAGACAGTTTGACTTGGAAGGCGTAATAACTGAAATCCACTTCTCTAATCAGCCGTTCTCTCCATGTAGGATTTGAAATACTTCACAAAAATCCGTCACACCCTCTTTTAAACATAGGTCTAATACAACTTTCTTAGAAAGATAACTCTTCGTTTTGTATTATGAGTTATTCAGCTCGCTCAGAAAATATCAACGAGCAATCAGGTTATATTGTTTACTAGCTTAAAAGTCGCCCTGTTCAGCGCCATTTAAACTAGTTCCTACGGAGGGATGTTGATTTGGGCCTTCATTACAATAGTTAGGGAGGAGTAGATGCAATAGATTAAACTAAAGAGAAACATTTAACTACAGAAGAACTCAAAATTGCTACCTGCATGTAAGTATTGCATTAATATTTAAGCTTATTTTTTTAAAAAATTATCGATACATCTTCGGTCGCCAACTAATTTAAAGAAAATTTGAAGTAGGTATTTCTTTAATTTCCGTACAAACAATTTTGTTTTATTTCATGGGTGACTTTTGTTGGATTTCGGAATTAATTTCGATTATTCCCAATAAAAATTGCTATCGTACATAAAATTCGTCGCGAAAAAACACGGAAAAATTCAGCGAAAACAATCGCGGTAATGATAACTTGGAAATCCAAAAATCAGGATTGCAGTTCCGTATCCGGCTAGAAATCTTTTCTATATATTCACGGCCTGATTCTCAAATGGTATATGTTGGGCTAAAGCATCTTACTTATTATAAAACGTGTGTGTGTGTGTGTGTGTGTGTGTGTGTGTGTGTGTGCGTGTGTGTGTGCGTGTGTGTGTGTGCGCGCGCGCGCGCGTGCGTGCATGTGTTTATATATTGGATCGGATTTCCTACATTTTTCAACCGATTTCAACAAATCTTCACTTTCTTTTTGGCAGGTAGTGTTTCTTACTGTCTTGCAAAATTTTTTCTTTATTTTTACATTCAGAATGCTTTAAAAATTCCATTTACAAGACAATTGTTTATAATAAAATTCTATTCAATCAGTAGACTCATAAAGATTGAAAACAATGTTTTTGTTTGAGTTTGGGTTTGACAAATTCGTAAAAAAAAACAAAAAAATATTAATTAAGACATGCGTGTCCGTCAACCTTAAGCAATAATCTTTGTCAATTGTATTTTTCAGTCTTTATGATGGTCGATACTTGATCTATCTCTTACTGTTACATCCCCGGGCAAAGCTGGGCTCTACTGCTAGTCTGGAATAAAGCTGAAAATGTGTGATACTGTGACTTACTGATATTCGCATTTATTATACAGATTGAATAATTTTCTTTTTAAAATGCACTGCTCTTGTCAGATTTACGCTCACATTTAAGCACCGTTTATTAAACAGCGTAGGCGGGACTTTAATAGTTGTAGGCGGGTGTTTCAAACAGATCAAGAATAACGAGGATTTTATATAATCTTAGCAAACATAAACGCAGATCAATTTGGCATGTATCGGTTTCTACTTTATCCATCAATTATAATTATTCTCCTTGATTCAGACAATAGTTAAGGACAATCAGCACACGTGGATTCAAGAATCACTAATGAAAAACGGTGCTGCTAAATAGGAATTGGGTTTACCCATTGAATATAGTAAAACCTGCATTGCTCCAAGGCAAGGGCAAATCTACTGTGAAGGCATGATAAAATTGAAGCTTTTTGCGGATGCCAGACCTTCTCTTGCAACTAATGCGAGATTGTTTGCTTCATCTCCATTGGCCGACTATAGAAGGTTTTTTTTCAAGGGCATTAAAATAGAGTATCATCAACAGATCTAAAATATTTCTAAATCTTCTTTTGCTATCTCATAATCATGATTATTTGTTGCGAATGTCCGTGCATTGCTCAGCGCCACAAAAACAAGTAAGTCTAAAACATGCGAAATATCTACATTGATCTGTGGAATATACTTACGCCATGATATTTTCTTCAATCCATCAATCAATCCATATTTCCCTGAACCAATGTCTTGTTGAAACCAACAGCTTTCTGGATAATCAATCTTCCATATGATTACCATTAGCTGCTGAAATCCAGCGCTTATTCGTTTTACATACATATTATCTGCGTCCCATATCTAAACAGTTTTCGTCCTTGGTATGACGATAAACTGCATGCGGCAGCAGGACTTCTATGATCGGGAGGTTTTGAGTGTCCTGGAACCATATCATCATTGCTATTGTTCCAATGTTCATTCTAACCCGTGGAGCTAGCACATGTTATGTTCCCTGATAATGATAAATAGTTAACCAGCAAACTGGGAGCAAAAGTATAACAATATTTTTTATAGTAAACCTAACAGCAATACACATTTGAAAAAAATATCAAATTAACAGTATTATATTAGACTCAAGACAAAACCCTAATTTACAAAATAATTCATCAATGAAACCAGATATACAAACTGATTTCTTACAAAAAATAAATATTCTATTCATACGAACCTATCCTAAAAAATAGTGTCGACATAGACAACCATTGTTGTCGGCATACACAACCCATGCCATAAAACAAAATAAATCAAACCAATCCAAAACAGTTTTGTATAGCCTCCAATGGCTGCGTTTTGAATTTGAATTCTCCTAGACTGGTCGCCAACCATAGCTAGAGGGGATGTCTAGCCTACAATTTAACCTATATCTGTGTGGAAAATAGACCAATCCATGACTTTCTCAGAGGTATGTGTGCGTAATTGAATGTAATAAAGTCAACATTAATTGAAATAATCTTCTTACTAATCTCTGGTCTTTTACAAATTTATTGTGGCCGGTTGTCTATTAAATATTAATTCCCTTAATATCAGGAACAAATCTTCAAAAATATGTTGCAGGATCAAGCACTATTTTTGATGCAAGCATTTATGTCATAATCTGATATGAGAGAAAGGTACTTCGACAAAAATGTTTACTTCACCAAAGGTATTTTAGCTGTCCGCTATCACTTTTCCATCAATGTCGATTTTCGTGCAAAAAGCGGATCACATCTTCATACATGTTTCTGAAAACTTGAACTTCTCATTGGACAATAAATATTAAAATTATCTCGTATATCTTCACGTACATTGTTCTCAATAAGTAACACAAAACATATCAGGCTCCAGGCTGAGTTTTGTAAGGCGCTTTCTGAGTGGTTAACAAATATTAAAAAAAACAATTTACCTGCTCACTACTACGTCCGAATAACATCAACCTAGTTTTTGACCTGACGAAAAAACAATGCTCTCAGGATCCAATCACGTGATTAAAAAACATAAATTGAAGGTACGAGCGAACCCAGTCAGTGAGAATTTACGACGACTAGCATTTGCTAAACGAGTTCACGACGCTTGTATCATTACTGCAGCGAAGTACAAAGTTAGAATCTCAAGTTCTTTAACATGAAATAATTTCGCTGTAATTCAAGCTAAAATATCAACCAAACAACTCACTCACCAACTTCTGCAACTTACTAAAACTATTCAATCACGTTATTGAATCTTACGAAACTTAAGTACAAACAATTACGAACAATACATTCAATTACGAGCAACGAAAACAAACTGAACATTCACTCCTCCAACTTCTTTAAAGCTAAAAGTTTATCAAGATATTTTCAGCTTTACAACATTCTTCAAACTTTCTTTCAGTGAACATTTTGAGCGACAAGATAATTCAAGTTTTTGTGAGCTCAGGTAAAAAAAATATTTTAGTAGAAAAACTTTAGCCCAATCAAAGGGACGTAACTCATATTAATAGTTATTGTAAAACTGTTGCCATTTATAAATATAAATATTGTACCTGTTATGAAAAGTTATTTTCTTGTGTTCTTTCTCTTGTTTGCTTTTTGTTTTCTTACACATTCGTAAAGTAAAAAAAAATGTGTGGGGTGAATTATGCCGTCAATACCACGACAGTATTAATTCAACTTTGTAGAAATCTGTTTGATATCGAACACCGTCGCCTTCCCGGTGGTCCTACATTTTTTGAGGAGTCGAGATTTTGGTGTTGGTACAAGTCATGGGGTATTTTGTGAGTCACTCTCGTCAGGAATTCGAAATATATCCGGGGAAAAACAGACAGTAACTTCGAAGAACAATTGTTTTATACAACGTTTTCAAAGTTGAGTATACACCATTTGAGAAAATTAATCTTTTAAACTTGACTGGAAGTACTTTACTTTAGAAACAAAGATGCGTGTAGAAATTATATCGTATATCTATTTAGCTTTATAAAAATGAAGAAATGCCACGATATCTTAAAATACCAACGACAGAAGAACAAGGAACAAAAACAAAGAAATTGTGGAGAGCTATGATCGCCAGATTTCTGAATGAAAACGTCAACTAAAAGAACAGCGTTGTCTTTGATATGACACTAATTTAATTTATATGGATTATCTTCTTGTTATTGTGGATAATGGAATATTTTTTCCTTTTTTTTGTCATATATTTTGTTTACAGCACTTAAACTGTGCGATGCCACAGTTGTGAATTTAAATGAGATTTCATCACATATGAATAAGGAAAAGTGCGGGCATGTTTTGTGCTTTACAAAGAAATTGAAATAAAATAATATATAGCTAAAAAAAGACTGAACATTGTAGATAAATGCTTAAATAGATGCACTGGCATTAACATGATATCATATTTTAATTATTTTTTTAAATATTTCTTAAAATCATGAAAATTATGTAATATTGGATTAGGTTCCTTTTAAGTATCGTAGACTGCAATACGACAATATATCAAGGTGCCATAAATTTATGCGTGCCATTTTATTGCTTGACAAGAAAAAATAAACACGGGTCTATGAGGCATAATAAATATCTTCAAATGTTTAACGCTTGTGACGCACTCTGCTCGGGCTATTATTAGTACTACAAATAACAAAAAACGACATTTTTTTTCTGCTGAAAAAGAAAGAAATCTATACAAAAAGAGACATAAAAATAGACATGAGATTTGGTTCTGGCAAGGAAATTGTGAATTAAATGTTTATTTTATGCTATCAAAGAAAATTATGCAGATTTTTATAGTTTTTCTTGGCTGACATTTAAATATCTGGGCAGTGTAGAAATAAGTAATTGGTTCAAAGCATATACGACAATAAAGACTATGATACACGAACCCGAGGTAACGCAGAAGCGAGTAAGACATTTAACAGGTTTGATTGAATGGGAAGCAGAACAAGAGAAGGAAAACGTTAAATGTCAAAAGGTACTTAGGGCAACAAAAGACACGACATTTTCAAGAACCATGAATACTCAGGTCGTTAATTGATATGGTGCATAAAAGCGAGTAATAGAGTGACAAATTAAATATCCAATTTGATAATATACTAACGTCGTAAACAGAAATTTCGTGGTTGATAACATGTTTACATCAAAGATACAACTAAATTATAAATAAATATACTGCGTATCAGTTCTATTCTATCTTGTCAGATTGGGTCTATATTGATAAAATATAATTGCAGTGTTTTTGCTATAAGAAAGCATTTCTCTCGTGAAACTTCTAGATTCATAAGCCGAAATGAATTCAATATGTAAACATGTAACAGTTCCCTTTCAATTTTCGTCAGGTTTTGGTCGAGAATGCACCGTTGATCACTAATTAATAATAATACTTGGCCTCTCTTATTTGAGTATGCATTTCGATTAGGGCGGCTAGGCAAATCGAGCGGCAGACGCCTGCCTGTGGTTTATACAACAACTATGTTGGACAAGGAGGATACACAATTATCTAGCGTTATCAACAGTCTGAACAGGATCAGTAGTCTCAAAGACCCGGTTAAAGTTACTTGTGACATCGCGTTAGCCACAGACAGCTCCCAAAATGATTCTGTTTACCCAATTTTACTCACAAGGTTTTGGTTAAACACTGCTAGGGTTTTTAAGCAATTTCCAAAGGTGCTGAACTATGGGATTATCTCGGCAGACCGATAAAATCAATAGCTTACCTTTCTATCAAATCGACCACGGTGAGATTAGAACCATGGCCTAGTCATCGAAAAGCGGACGGTCCAACCACACCTGTCCATACGATCTGATATACAATTAAATACAAGTAATAAAAACGATTAAAAATTCTGGACACACTTTCATCAAAGAAATGTGGCTCATTATCAACACTATTTGCATGAATGTAAAATCGTACAAACGCTTTTAATTTGTTGGGACATATTGGCACGTAACGCAAAAATCCATTCCACAATTATAGCACAAGGAATTTATACCGTTTAAAACTATATAATATTGGGAAGATCTAATATGTAAGCCAATATCATTAGATTTGAAAGTGAACATTTATTATAAGAAATGAACAATAGTGGCTTAACTTGAACAATATTCTCTTTAACCGTTCTACACGTCATGATGAATACAAATTAGAAAATATTTAAAAGAAATATTGAAAATAAAAACTACCAATTACAGCTCTGGTTCAAAATGGTGAACAGTTATTTCAGAGCGATTAATGAAACCCTTTTAGAATAAAATTGGTTCACTGTGTCCTGCGAGCTAAATTTTCTTATTCATATCTATGTCTACCATTCATTCAGCTTATTGTTGCCAAAAATTGTAAAAAAAATCCAAAGAATCAGCAATATTTTTGGTCCTAAACTGGCGGCTCGGCTTGAGTCACTTTCCTACTGAGGTAAGGTTGTCTCTTTGTGTCTTCTCTATAAATACTTTCATGGTAATTTTTTGTACGAGCTCTTCGCTATGGGAGCTAGACTTTTTTTCAATTTAAGCGCAGTACAAGACCGCCGTCAAGATCTCATCAATTTAAGCGTTAAGCTAGCTAGATATACCCATAAGTTCTGTGATAACGGTTAATTTTCTCGCACTTACCTCTTATGGAACTCCCTAACGGCTCCATGCTTCCCACGCCAAAGTTAATCTTCCAAAATTTAAATGCAATGCCAATCGCTATCTACTCTCTTCCTGATTACTGTTTTCACTTCACGCTCATTATTAATGTTTCTGTTCATAATTCTTCTACACCCAGTCAGCCCTTATGTCTTAGTGGCTTTACTGCTTTGCACGGGGTGAAACTGATTAAAAAAGATATATCTTAAAAGGATTTCTTGTTACCTATTGTATTAAGATGGTTTGGAACATTATTGAATATCCTAATATTTCTGTATCCTCTGGTATATGAAAAAAGATAGAGGTGAGAATGTTCAGTTTCCCTCCTTGCTCAAAATAAGTACATCGGCTTTGACACACTTGGGTCAGAATTAGGTCTTCATACCCACGTTTAATCTAAGACAGTACATATATTTTTTTATCATAAAACCAATAAAATCAAGATCTCTAAATATCATAGTTGGCATTTTATATTTCTGGGATGTTCATACAAAATATTCACTTTAGCTAATTGCTCTGACTTCGTGTATCAATAAAGATAAATTAGTTAATATTACGAGATTTATCTTCAAGGTATTAATATACTCTGGAGCAAAGAAGCTTAATATCAGTTGCACTTTCTGTTGTCTAATGAATAGCAGCTGGTACCAGATATATTCTAGGGAAAATTCACTTCAAAAGGAGATAAAACTTCCCTTCCCAAATCAAACCCGTAGGCCACGACCGCGGTGATGGCAAGCGGCCGGATGGCATTACAATTTTCCCTTTTAAAATGGGGATGTCGTTGATTTGGGATGCGACCTGTGCGGATACATTTTCGGCTGGTAATTTGGTCAGTTCCGCGGTTGAGCCAGGATCCGTCGCCCGGGACGCAGAGATGAAAAAAAGTTAAATATTCTTCTCCTGCTGACAGATTTTTTTTTTTTTTTTTTTTTTACTCCTGTGGCAGTGGAGTCTTCAGGGATTATTGGCCCTCGTTCGATGGCGTTCCTTCGGAGGATTGGCGCCATTGCGTCTCGATTAAGGGACGAGCCTCGCAAATCGGAGTGGCTCTTGCAGCGTGTCTCACTGGCCATGTTTCGAGGTAATGCTTTCTCCATCAATGCGGCTGACAGAGGATAGAAAAAATATTGTTTATAGTTACGTTGTTCTGGAATTGTCATCAGTGGTCAGCTGAACTTGTTTTGTTTCTATAAATTTATTCTCTTGTTTGAAAAAAAAAGATGAAAGTGTAAACAAGAGAAGCGTTCATTAAATGATTTCAGTAAAAGTTGCATTTTTATTACTTAGAATTTGATTTACCCTGTTCATTGGCATCTCGAAAAAACTCTGCAAAGCAAGTCCCGTTGGTCTGGGTCCGAAACGAGGACCGTATATTCTGTCCGTGATGTGCGAACAGCTGCCGGAGACTGACAGAGGTGTTTGTGTGCGTAACCATCTCTTCAGCGTTCTTTTTTCTCACTCTTACAATATTAGGTACAGCTGTGACACCCTGGACTCCAACACTTCGCAACCTAGATTAACCCCACTTCAAGCCTAAATCTGATCGGGGCTGACATTTGAGTGCAATATTTCTTCTGGCACGATACCACAAAATCTATCTCGATTAGAGTGTGGAATAATAAAACATGCAACAAAATGTAAAGTAAAATGTCTGAATAAAAAAAATGGAAGAAGACAGAATGCATTGTCGTTAGTGCTGTGGATTCCGGAATGAAATCCGCTACCAATAAATAACAAACGCCAAGAAAGAATATAAGAATATAATGTATTAACGTAATAATACAAACTGGTAAAGCAGGTTAGTAGTTCCAGGAATACGGGTTAGTAGCAAAATATCTATACAGTCATTGGTATTGAAGTATCGCTGTATGACTTCTTACTGAGTCTACGTTCTCGCTCAAGGTAACTCTTGTTCGCTACTTTCGTTCTGTCTATCTGTTACCTTCACCTTACTCTTCCGGTTACCTACAACCTTTCACTCCTCCTCCTGTACTTGTCCCGGTCTAGCTCAGTCGGGTCTTTACGTAGCAATAATATATGTATATACTGGGTGAGTCCATTTGTGTAAAAGGGGGGAGGACCCCTCAATTGTTAGCAAAAAGAACAGACCAACATGCACAGTACATATCAGAGATATCAAAATCAGACAAGGAGATAAATTTAAATATCTGAGAACAGGCGGGGTGGGGGACAACGCGGCACTCAATTCCGAAGGCGTATTAGTATAAGGAAATATGCCTTCCTAAAGCTAAGCAAAGTATTAAGAAATAAGTTTATTTCCTTAGAAACAAAGCAAAGGTTCATGAACTGTTGCATAACATCAATATAGCAGTGGGTGTTGCACAATCACCTCGCAGATGATGAAGAGACGTGGTGCAAAATAAATGTGCTTGTACAAAAGGATGCTGAGAATGCCATGGGCTGAACATATGAGCTCTGATTATATTTTAGAGAAAACGGAACGAAAAGTAAACGTAGAAATTTATGGGGTAGATAATGAGGTTAAAAAGGTTTGGAAAATTTGATACTCAAGACAGATTGAAGGCAAGAGGGACAGAGGCAAACAACGCATACCTTACATTGTGAACTTGAGTAAATGGATGTCGGAACAAAATTTAGGAGAGGTAACAAAAAGACAAAAATTATTAAGATCTACAAAAGCTAAGAAATTGTGGAGAGTCATTATCGTCAACGTTCTGAAACGACATGTAGAAGAAGAAGAAGAAGAAGAAGAAGAAGATCAAATGATTTTAATCTCAATACATCTTTCCTAGGGATAACGTGGAAAATTACCTCACTGGGAAACAAAAGATAAAAATAATCAGATTATGGTTTATTTAAGCATAAATGCATTCCCAATCACTGTCATCCCATTGAAATAGTGATTATCGGCTCATCACCGGAGTTAAGCAGATATTAACCTGTTCAATACCATGACATACGCGTAAATATCCTTGTGAAACATATGAAATCATTCAATCACCCCTCCAGCTAAGTGTTAAATAGTGTCCGATAGCAATGGATGGCAACCGGTCTACCGCAAAAATTAACGCCAGCCTGCTACGGGGATTCCTTTGTTGAGTCAATCATGAATCGAAAAGAGACATGATCACCCACGTGTATATCACGCATGACACCCAAGGAAGCAAGGGTTTCCTAACACAGTTGCCTCTAATATCAAAACAGGCGTAACGGTATCGTAACGTAAAATGGGTTAGGGTCATCGAGATCTCATTAACACCAGGAAGACCAACACTGCAAAGAGTTCAACGTTATCCATGCGTATGATAGTTTCGTCAGAAATGCTTTGTGTGATTAACATGTTCTTTAATGCTATACTAGAACGGCAAGACAACTTCCAACAGATCAGCGAGCTGGAACTCTGAAAGAACTTGCTCAGTTAACCGAGGAATCTTTGGTCCCCTCTTAAACTATTTTCAGAGATTTTTTTAAAAAATTTGGGCGCTGTTTTGACCCAACGAAAGGACGGCTACATTGCTGAGTCAAAAGCTGATATCAAAGTTCAGAACAAACTCCCAAACTGAGATAATGGTCACTATTTACATTATTCGGACTATTGTCCTCATCTTGGTCGCTATATTGATTACAACGTTTCAGCCATTGTACACTCCGGCCTTCATCAGTTAGTTAGAATATCCAACTGAACCCTTGATTTCGTTCACTGGGGTAGACTGTTCTAGTTCCACGTACCATGTTTTAATGGATGTCAATTATTAGTTATAATGCTGTTAATTCTCCTCTCCAAGTACCCCACTGCCTTAACCATGTATTGCACTCACACTCTTTGGGTCCTGTCACTTGATCTAACTAACGCCTTTATCCACTGTGCCTTGTGTTCTTGAGGACGTTGTAATAAATATGGCAACAAAGATGAGGACAATAATCCGAATAATGTAAACAATGTACATAATACCTCATCTCATAAATATAGACATATACTGAGATAATGGTAGTGGATTGTGTAGGTTTCGGCGAGAAATATTTGTGTATACGTTTAGTGTTTTTTTTTATACAGTCTTGCAGAAATATTTAAATATATTTAAAATATATTAAAACTGGATTTAGGAGGATTATAGAAGAAACATTTAAGATAATATCAAGATATTGCGATATTAGAAAAAGAAGCAAATTTTTAATGACAATAAGATAATAAAAACTTATCTGGACAGGAAGAGTTTGTTACAATTTTTGAATACATTATGTACTAGTGAGTTATCCCAAATGAGTTGACTCACTTTATAGTCCACCAATAGAAGGTTAACCAATCAGAAGACGTACAACATTCAATCCGTCGAGTATAAAGGCGGCCATTTTGTCTACTCAACCCGAATATCCAGTCCAGCTTGTCAGGCGAAGAGAAACAGAAGGACGAACTACGCTCTGCTACTTTTACCAAAATATCCACTGCTAACCTGAACAACGCTTTCCTACTGTCTTGAAAATATTCACTGCTAACCTCTGGATTCTATACTCGAAGACGACCGTCATCATGAACAGCAGAGTTTTAAAGAAAAAACACTACGAGTTAAACAAAAAAAATTAGGAATAAATGCGGACAAATTATGCAACACAAGGTCAGCAAATACACAATAAAGCACATATATTACATGTTATGCTTTTGTTTGAACATTCAATCAGGTAATATATACAACCTTTTAGCGATGGCGTGAACGGGAAACAGCAACTGGTATGCTTACCTACAAAAAAAAAAGAAGTATTTTATGTTCAGATTAAATGAAATGTAAATTTCATGCAAAAATACAAGTCACGTAAGAAAAACGTGTGAAATTCGCACGCTTGTTTGCCAAGGCGATTAATAATTTCTTTAATGTAGTTTACAACAGTAAAGTACAAAACATATATTCTTCATTTAATGAGATTTAACAATGAATATGCCATCCAGTGTCAAATAAATGATCAAAGACAGAAAAAAATATTCGTATTAGGCTGATATTTGTTTCTGTTATAATATGTTGTTTATATCATTAACATAAGAATTCATTATATTCAAAATTACAAAAAAGAAGAGGAAACTCATTTTCGTGACTTAGCTGCATTCTCCAGTCTTTTGCGAATCACTGTAACTGATTATACGAGATGATACTAGAAAATGCTTGTTGCAAACAATTACGCCAAAAACATTAAAAAACAAAAAAACAAAAGAAAAAAGCAAAAATCAAAAACAGTCTAAATGATTATTATATTCTAATAGGAATATATACTTGACAAACGGCGTAGATAAAATAAGTAAAGTTTTATTGTAAAACCAGTACAATAAGAAATAAGGTAACAGTTATGCGCACGATCGTCGCAAGTCAATCCAGTAGTAAGTTCTGCTATTAGAATGTCGGTAGTTCTCGCGCAAGTCTGAGTCGTACACAACAGATCTGAGCAAGGCGGTATCTAGCAACTGCCCCACGCAGTCACATGTGGCACAAGGTTGAATTTAATGTGGGGTTCTCGAGCTCGTATGCTCATAAAAAAAAATCAGGATCAGGTCTGTTTACCTCCCCGGACGAGACTCTGCCCTTCGGCATAGCTTCGTCCAGGTTCTTCTGTGCCTTCGGGCAGAGAGTTCGACTAGCACAAGCTGGAAAAAATACCAGCAAGGATATTTACGTTAATGTTATGGTCCGGTTACTTGTACCACGCTTTTCTTTTTTTTCTCTTTTTTTTTTCGTAAAAAAGAGGCTGTATTTTGTTTTTAAATCTGATTAAATCCTTCACTTGCCAGTAGTTTACAATTGCCTGAGGAGTTGCATTGTATGCCCAACGAAACGCTACTGCAATTGTGTAGTGATTTTGACATGCTTTCGATGTAATATCTTAAAATAAAGAATATTGCTCTTTTTTCTATTGAGCCCGCTTTTAAATGAAATGTTACGTATGTTGGAATTGTAGGATATTCGTGCTCATCTAACAAACACACACACGCGCTCGCGCACTAACGCGCACATACACACAAACACACACACGCGCGCGCGCACTAACACGCACATACACACACATACACACAAACACACACACACATATTTCGCCATTTAAAATTTTATCAGATCCGAGAGCGATAAATGAAATACGTGTGTGTATATTTGAGAGTATGTTTAAATAGAGAATCTTAGTAATTTTTTTTCCCTGATATGGCGTTTCTCGTGACTAAGGAAGAAAGAAAATGAGCGACTTTTAAAAAAGTTGTCAGCATTTATTTTCTTTACTCTCAGTTAGAGTCGGAAGTTGTTAAGACATTTTTCCAGCTTTTCTGTGGCGAATTAAAAGAAAAATCCTCCTCTCCTTATCAGAATCGCACCAAAGTAACACATGTATTTAGCCTTTTCTGAAAATGGATCCAGGCTAACTCCACAGATAATCCTTCAGAATGAGATAAAAGCAAAAGATTTTGCGTTAATTTGTTTATCGATGCGTTTTGTCTGTCGACAGAATGTTTAAAATTAGGATTTATATTCCCGACAATTTTTTTAAAATTTTGACAATTGGAAAACGTTCAGGGAGTAGATTTCTGTAGAAATATATTCCATAAACCATTTCGCCATTTTATTTGATAAGATTCATTGTCTTACATCTATTATTTAAGCATACACAAATATACACATAAATGGATTAAACATACATATATATATATATATACATACACGGATTCTATCCCTTCGATTTCGTATCTGACGAGGCTGTAAATGGCGAAATGCATTATGAAATATGTTTCTAAACAAATAAAATGCAAGAAAAAATTGTCGTGATTATATATCCTATTTTTAAAACATTGAAAAAATATTTTTGAAAGATTTTTTTAAAGTTTTGAGAAAGTGTGCACTTGAATTTTCCCCAGGCTGTGAAAAGCTAGCCTTAGCGGAAACGGTTAGTGTTTGTCACACGCACACATCAACTTATATATATATATATATATATATATATATATATATATATGTGTATGTCATCTTTTCTGTATGTTTTTAAAAATATTTT